>JAQPPZ010005298.1:0-37672 GCA_028583015.1 Wollemia nobilis | reverse complement strand
ATTACAATAGGTGTTATATTAGTTAACTAGTTATTTAACTTTAGCACCTTGTTGCAGCGGCATCCTGTTGAGATGCGCCCAACCCGGGCTAATCTAGGAGTGCTGTTTCTGCATGTTGTATTATTTAAACTGCTCTTCAATAATACAATGATGTTCGCACATTTACAAAGGCAGTATGTGATGTTATGGGTATGGAATATAAAATAAGTAGACCTAGAATTTTACAATTATATGGAAACCCTGTGAGGATAGTAGATATCATCAAATACATCCCCATTGTGTTGCATAAAATGCCTCATATCACTATGATCCAAGATGTGGTTGTGGTTGAATTGAAGTCGTATTTCAACATGTGCCTGTCATGAGAGTTAACTACCAAGTTGGGAGGCTACCTTTCTTTGGACTATTGGCATCTAGATACTTCTATCAAAGGTAAGATAATATATATTTATAATGAGAAACCTTCTACTTATCACATAGAGAAGATTGAAGAAGAAAAATCCATAAATTCTATCAATATGATGACTGAAGAATTGGAAGAATTATATTTGATGGAAGAAGTTTTGGATGAGCTTCGAACATAATATGAGTTTTCAATTCTCGATTTTAATGCCATGATGGAGATTGAAATTGGCTGTTACACCATTACCAAGTCTAAAAACATTGAAGTGAAGGTGTATGATAATCAAGATATTATTCCATATAAATTGTGGAAGCTATACTTTAATGGTAGGAGATGCAAGAATGGTGTAGGATCTAGGATTGTTCTCATTTCTCCTTATAACATAAAAAGTAATTATTCATACTGGCTAACTTGGATTTACACCAATAACACTACCGAATATGAAGCATTGTTTCTAAGTTTAAATAAATCAAAGAAGCTTGGGGTTAAACAACTGCAAATTTTTTAAGGATTTTGAGTTGATTGTAAACCAATAATGAACAAGTGTGTCTCCAAGGAGAATTATCTGAAGGTATACCATAGCAAAATTTAGGACTTATTTGAGACTCACACAACATTGAAAATCCAAGAAATATCTCAGGAGCAGAAAAAACATGATGATATCTTGGTATCCCTTGGTGCTAACTTATATCTAGTTGATCACATGGTAAGAAAACCCAAGACTGTAAGGTTGGTTTACATACCTTCAATACCAAACAAGAATATCTACTGGTAAGTGTTCAAAAGTTATGAGAAGATTGTAAATTTTTTGATAAGAGAAGATAATACTATAGAATAAAGAATAGTTAATGAGGAAGAAGCTGAAGAATTGATCCAGTTGAGGAATAATCATATCCCAAAAAGATTGATTATGCTTGAGAGTCTCTTTGATCAGAATGATAGGGTAGAAAAACATAATATCAAAGTGGATGAGAAGGAGTACATTGAATTGTAGTTGGGACCTACAAAATCAATAAAATATGGCACCGATTGCACTTCATAAGAGCTGGAGTAGATCAAGGAACTGTGCCATGAGTTTCCTAACATTGTTACCCAAAGCTACCATGATTTAAAGGAGTACAAAAAGGATGTGATATAGCATACCATTGAGCTGCAAGAAGGAGTGAAACCCTTTAGGAAGAAAAAAAGGCCAATCACTCCCAAGATTGAAGCCTTTATCAAAGTTGGATTGCTAAATATACTAGATGCCAAAATAATTTACCCAATCAAGAACTCAACCTAGGTGGTGAATGTGGTCCCTATGTAAAAGAAGAATGGATATATTCTCCTGTGTGTTGAATTTTGAAATTTGAATCAGGTGTCTCTAAAGTATCATTATCCTTTATCTTAGATTGACCAGATTATTCATGTAGTTACTAGTGCTCAAATATTTTCTCTATTGAATGGATTCTCTAGCTATAACCAGATCTGGATCAAAGATGAAGAGCAGCATAAAACGAAGTTTACCACAAAATCGAGAATATTTTCTTATCATAAAATATAGTTTGGTCTCTTAAACACTAGAATAAATTTTCAAAGAGCAATGGACATAGCTTTTGGTGAGCTATTAAATCATGTCATTGTGATTTATATGGATGACATGACTATATTCTCTCACAATAGGGAGGAGCATAGTTTACATTTAAGGTAAGTGTTCAAGAAATACCGAGAGTTCAGAATATCCATCAATACAAATAAGTCCATATTTGCTATAAAGGAAGTAAAGATCCTAGGTCATGTCATTTTGAAAAATAGTTTAACTATTGATCTAGCTAGGGATGAGGCTCTTCTGAAGCTTCCATTACCAACCAACAAGAAGGATTTGCAATCATTATTTGGGAAGATTAACATTTTTTGAAATTTTATCATAGATTTCACTCAGGTGGTAAAACCTATAAAAGAAATTTTAAAGAAAAATGCTAAGTTCAAATGGATTGAGCAGAGGAAGCGAGCATTCAAAGATATCAAAGAAAAAATTTCTCAAGCCTCGATCCTGGTAAACCTTGATTATTCAAAGGATTTTATCCTGTATGTCATTGGTGAATAAGAAAATTATGTAGTGGTGCTCATGCAAAAGGGAGATTATGGAGATGGACGTCAAATTGCCTTCTTAAGTCAAGTCATCCAACCACATGAAGAGAAATACAATTTCGTTGAGAAGCAAGTATATCCGATGATGAATTCCTTGAAGAAGTTTCAATATTTTATTTACCAAAGCAAAATAATAGTTTATGTGGTTCATCCAGATTTCTAAAGTTTCATTATCTAGGAGGAGCTTGGAGACAAGAGAGTTGGTTGGGTTTCCAAAATACAGGAGTATGATGTTGAAATCTGACCAACCTAATTCAAGGCTAGGCACTATTCTAGAAGCTTGCAAAGAGTTCTACTTTTGAATCCATTTTCTACAGACTTGAAGATTCAATAAGCAAAAGTAATTTTTCTAATCACTCTATCATTGATCGTGATTGGATAGAGGACCTTGTTGAATATTTCAATTTAGAAAGATGTACTTCACATCTCAATGCTTCATAGAGGAGGAGATTCAAACTACAGGACCTCAGGTATGTGATGTTGCTAGATGGAATTTTCCATAGAAATATTGTTGAAGTACTTCTCAGGTGCATCAAAGAATCAAAGAAGTAAAAAATCCTAGAAGAATTTCATTCTTTATTATTAGGAGGCCATTATGCAGGGAGATCCATGGTGTTGAAAATCATTAAAGCAAGTTATTTTTGGCCAACTCTCTTTTCATTTTCTTTCAAAATTAGTTAGAGTTGCAACAAGTGTCAAAGATATATCGGTAGAAGCAAGAATGCATAATTACCCCTTCATTCGATTCAAGTGGAGGAACCATTTTAGTAGTGGGGCTTAGATTTCATTAGGGTCATTGATCATAATTTATTTTTTGGGTATAAGTACATTCTAACTACAACTGACTATTTTACTTGATGGGACAAAACAATCTTAACCAAGAAGGCAAACCAGGAGGTGGTCATCACTTTACTTAAAGTATTGATTACTCGTTTTGGTATACTAGATGCAATTATAACATATAATGGAACTCCATTCATTAGTACTAAAATTAGCAAGTTTGTGTGTAAGTATGGTATTTATTTTAAAACTTTATCAAATTATTATTCATAGGGAAATGACCTAGCTAGATCCACAAACACGAATCAACTCAGAATTCTGAAGAGGAATCTATGAGATAACAAGTAAAGTTGGCACTTGCTCTTGAACCAAGCCTTATGGACTGATCACATATTAGTAAAAAAATATATCAAGATGTCCCTCTATTCCTTTGTGTATGGAAAATAAGCAGTCTTACCTATTCACATTGAATTGTCGGTCCTTCAATTCTTGTACTTACTTAATGATGAAGATGATAAATTTGACCCCATGAGTGTAAGGTTGGCTGAGCTGTTACAACTAGAAGAAGAGATATAAATCATACAATACAACCATAGAATATGCCTATATGACGAAGAAGTGGTTTGGTAAGAAAGCTTTTGAAAATACTTTCAAGGTAGGTGACCTGGTGTTAAAATGAAATGCGAACAAGGTGAAGCCTAACAAGCATCACAAGTTTGAAGCGATTTGGGAGGGCCCTTTCCAAATTTTGGGTGTGAATCAAGTTAACTCATTTTATTTTTAGGATATGGACGGTCATGCACTACCAATTTTGATTAATGATGTTCATTTGAAGACCTACTACCAGTGAAAATTGAGATTATGAATGTAAATATGTACATATTTTTGTTTAATATTTTGTTTGTTTCAAAAAATTGAAAAAAAAAAGAGAAAAATGGCTAAGGATGGAAAGCGGAATTATTTTTCACTGTGAAGGGGTGTTTTCACTTGTGAAATTCATTTTTACCAGCAAAAAGCCTTCTTGGCCTCTTCTGCCTAGAATAAAGAAAGAAAGAAAGAAAGAAAGAAAAAAAAATGAAAGTGAAAAATTGGTTAGAACCTGGAACCTGGGACTTCCCAGTAGGTCACCCATATAATTACTAATCCATGAAAAATGCTTAACTCTAGAGTTCTTGAAGAATTAGAAAATAGAAAATAAACTTGTGTAGTGTGTATTTTGGGTTCAAGGTTTTGGACGTGTTAAAAAAAACAACAAAAAAAAATACAAACAAAAAAGAAAAGAAGAAATAAAAAAAAAGTGATTTTGGTCATGCATCTTTCATTTTTGGAGTGAAACTTAAGTTGCCAGTCATCAACCCCTAGTTGCATGCTTTTTCAAGAAAATAATGTAGCGAAGGTTATTTTTGAAGTAAAGGAGAACGAAATAACTTTTTGCCATGATTTTTTGGTGAATCCCCAGAGTGCATGGCGTTTCACCCATAAAAGCAATGAATTTCATTTTTCTGCGCCCCACATTAGTGAAACAAGGTTCTTATCATGCTTTTCAAGGTAAAAAAACAAGCCATGTTTTCCAAAAATAATCGTTAACAACCAGTTGCACCCCCTAAGAAGGAAAAAGTAATTAAAAAATTAAAGCAACCAATCATAGTGCTTGGAGAAGAGGTGGGAGAATTTGATAAATCATTGGAAAGTGTGGCATATCCCTAAAATTAGCTAGTGCACTGTAAGCATTTATTTAGGTAGGTGTGGTTCAAAAGTTATAAAAGGGTAAGCATTTCAGCTAGAGAAATCAAAATTTATAGAGTTCCTATGGAAGATTGTTGTGAATTGTTTTTTCTCAAATATTTGCAATTATTTGATACTTGTTCAAAGAAAATTGAATATGGGGAAGAGAACCATATAAGCCAAGAAGGAGAAAGCTCAGAAGAAGGTTGAACCAGAAAAGAGGCAACAAAAAACTAGAGAGGAGGAGGAAGAAGTAGAATTAATACCTTACTATGACCACCTGACACAAATTAGTGATTGTGTAATAAAAAAAAAGGCATGGAGAAATTGCACCAAGATTTTGAATTTTCTTTGTAGAAGGTCTCTACTAAACGTTCACGTACCATGAAATTCTACTCTCATCTCTTTTGGTACCTATGTACACCTATGCACCCATATAATGTGTTGGTCTAGGTGATTGCATAGTGCTATAACTCTACTTTGAGAACTATTCAGAATGCCCAAGG
This sequence comes from Wollemia nobilis, assembly GCA_028583015.1. Lineage (NCBI taxonomy): Eukaryota > Viridiplantae > Streptophyta > Pinopsida > Araucariales > Araucariaceae > Wollemia > Wollemia nobilis. The sequence continues at coordinate 32,128 of JAQPPZ010005298.1, read as the reverse complement.
AGATCAATTGTTCAGTATTTCAGCTAGCTCCATAAGGGATGCCCTTGCTTGTGGTGCAAGACCTCCACCTGAAGTTGTGTTTAAAAAGCTCAATATTTTGGATCAAGAGGAAAGGTATCAGTCCACTGTTCACATATAATAATTTATAGAGAACTAATTGCTAAAGATGCCATGTTTTGGGGAGTTGCTAGAATTATCAGCGTCATTGAGGGATTTCAAGAGCCTAGATGTATACTCAATGCTACTGTGGTTGGTAGGATTATCTTCGGATTCCATAGTGCATAAGTGGTAAGCATCATTGGTGCAATGTGTTTCACAAGCGGAGTTTTATATCCCAACTACCACGATAGCCACCATGAATCTAATTTTCTTTGATTGGGCAGATTTCGAAGCATAGAGAATGCATTCATAGTTGTAGAAGGTGCAAAGTGGAGAGGATGTTACTTTTAGAAATTTCTCCCTTCTAGTATGGTACTTTTTCTATCACATGCACTCCCATTTTTATTTTATAGTAGTAAGGAAGATAGATGAAATAGGGAGGATGTTGCCGGTGTATTCATGGACTCAAAGCTTGTCTAGAAAAAAGTCCTATTATAATTTTAATAAAATATTTTTGGGACTCACCTTGGATTTGATTTACAGGGTGTACAATAGAGTGCCTAGAGAAATGAAAGCAGAGGTGGTTGACAAGAAAAAAATGATGTCTTTTTAATGACACAAGGAGTGATGGTCAAAATTTTTTGTTTCACTGGAAAACCCTTTCTATTACCATTTTTTACCATCGAACATATTTTTTCCCTACAAGTAGCTCGACAAAGCGATTTCAAAAATGATACATATGAGACATGTAGGGAAAATAAAGCTACATGTGTTATGCCTTTCTAGTTTGGAAATATAAGAATTACGCAGTGAAGATAAAATAAATTTATTGTCGAGACAGTATACGACCATGCGTTGATTGAGCTTCCCCAATGATGGCAATATGATCCTTTGGGTGTTTTCACAAGTTTCATCAAAGCCACAAATTTTTATTACTATCCTCAAGAAGACATCTTTCAATAGAGGAATAATCCCAAGGGATGCGACCTTGAATGGCATGTTGAGAATATGATGTCACTCCCTCCTTGGCATGATTTTATGAGATGAAGGTCAAGTATGATCTTGTGAATTATCCAGAACAAGTTCCTCCTCCATGTTTGTCTGATCAAATTAAAATGAAATTGCCTGATTGGTTTGATGAAAATATTACCAATTGGTGGATCATGAGGGTCCATTGAAGTAACTTTGGGTCAAGTTATCCATTGGTTATAGATGATGCATTTTTTTCTAATTTATGATGATCAGTGTAAAAAGTACCAACCCCTATTTTTTCTGATTTGGTACCTCAAAGTATCTACAACCCTAAAAAAGAAGGCATGGTGAAAGAAAAGGAGGCATCGATAGAAGAGAGAGAAGTTATTGAAGAAGAAGAGGAGCAATAACTGTCTGAGGGGCAAATTTCACTTAGAAAGAGGAGCATGGGTATAAGAGTACCTTTCCCTAGCATGGTGAAGAAGCCCAGAAGTGGTGCAATTTTTGCACTTAGTGCAAAACTGCTTCCTTCATAGATGATTAAGTAGACTATTTTTTAGGAGATACCCTCTTTGGCTCAGCTAGAACAATCAAGTCCAATGATGACAATAGTAAATATGGAAGCAGAGGAGGAAAAAGTAGAGGGAAATAAAGATATTGTAGTGCAATAGCCTTCATCATAAACTCAAATTATGTTAGAGCCTACAAGTATACATTTTATTTCCTCTTCTATCTTTGAAAAACACTTGGTGACCACTGTCTCCCTGTCTACAGTTCCCATATCTACTTCAACTCCAGTTATTGTACCCATATATTTCATTCCCATATTTATTTCATAGTCGCTGGTCACCAAAACTCCCCTAGTTTCATCCATTCCCTCATTTTTTCTTTTCTTTAGTTCATTCGTATCCACCCCAAACACATTTTCCCTTCCATTATCCTCCATGTCATCTTACATGCCTTCCAGTCCTATTATCATTATAATTACGCAAGCCCCTCTCAGAGTGAGCATAACTATAACAACCTCCACTTTTATTCTTGCTTTTGAGTCAAACCCTCAGCATGCTCTTTTCCTATATTTCCTAATTTTTGCAGTGTAGGAGCCACTAGATTCTAACATAGAGTTGCTCCAAAAGTGCCCTATAGTAGAAATTATCAATAGAGCATGGAAAAGTTCATCATAGTGGTTGAAGAATATCAAGCAAAAGGATACACTAGCCTTGCTAAAACCGATGAAGAAAGTGACTTTTAACCTAGAGGTAATGGATACACACATAGTGAAGATGGTTCCCCAGGTCCAAAAACATCAAGGAGAGATGACACCCAGTGATTATTCAAACTAATTCATCATCGAGGATCTCATGAAGATAGATGTATCTAAGAAAATGGGCAATATACAGGTAGATATGAGATCAATTTACCTACACAAAAAGCATTACAAGGATCACTTATTCTAAGCTGAGACAAAGATAGTAGAGTTAGAGGAAGCTTTGGTAGCATAGAAGGCCCAACTACACACTTCACAGTATAAATATCAGTAGTGGTAGTAGAAGGCAATTCGCTTGGAGGATGAAATCAAGGAATATAAATATGTAGCCACATAGTACCATGTAGTGCAATAAGAAGCGCAATAGAAGATCCAAGCCTTGTAGTACTAGCTCTAGAATCTGCAGAATCATTTGGTAATAAAGGTAATACATTCGATGACCCTCAAATAGGAGAAAATTAAGTAAGCTTGTAGTTAGCTGTTGATTGATTATAAAACGATGGTGATAAAGGCTATAAAATAAAAACTATAAAAACTATAAAATAAATAATGGGTGTTTGTGTTTCTTGTAAACTGGTCCCACCGAGCATGCCAAAAACTTTTGGGCACTAAAATGAAATCAAGGTTTACTTGACACTATGAATGTCTATCTTCCAATTTTATTTCCAGGCATGCACTTGATAGTCATAGATCAACACTCAATATTGGATGGACCAAAGGCAACTTCAATCCAACCTCCACAGTAGGTTGGTTCCTTGTCAACTTAGTAGAGTGTCGACATAATTAAGCTCACTTAGGGTTTTAAGAAAAAGGGTTAGAAATCTTATAACAAATAGTGGCTTAATAGGTTAACAAAAATGGAAACTACTAGAGAAAGCTCCCACAAACTACTTCCAGTGTTCCATTACTCATAATTAATAGCACCCAAACCCATAAAATCTTCATACATTAAAGCATAAAAATAGAGATATATTGCAAAAAGCAATTTCAATATCTAACATTGATAATCCAATTTAGTAGAATAGATCAATAACTAGATTTAATAGAAATAAACTTTCCAATAATACAAATCTGACTATAAACATATTTCAACTACTCTCATAACTAGTAATTGAATAGTTTAGAATGAACTAACCGCTAAAGCATTAATAGAAATTTAACTCATAGCTTCAAAAATATTGCATGGGAGATAGTGAAGACAACAAATTTAGAGTCAAAAATTAGGGTTATGCTCCTTCCATTAGTTTTCAGGAATATTTATAATAGGACAAGCAAACACACTAGAGACAACCCTTAAAATGAGGGTTCAACCTCTATTTATGGTTTGTAAATGAAAGAAATTAAGGAGACATTACAAATATTACAAATTTAGAGCTCAGTAGAGAGTTTTTCTGGCATTACCTTACTGGCTGGCAAAATTTGAGAAATCTATTGTGAAAAATCTGCCATGGCAGCTTAGCTCTACAAATTCCTAGTTCATTGGTTGTAGTTGGAGTTTAGGCGATTGAAAACTGCATATGATCCATTCATCATTCTTGGAAGCTCTGTTCCATCACATATCTACAATCGCTCTAGTTCTTGATATTGAAAACCCTTGGACACTTCATATTCCTACACTCCAACTGACTACTCTCAGATTTGATGAGAATTTACTTTTAAATAATTTAATAGTGTTAATAAAATCTATACTGTTGATCTCTATCATGGATGGTTGTGATTAAACCTCTAAAAATACTCTGCAAATTTGTAGGGAAGGAATGAGATGCTATTTCACACTTTTTAATTGCTAATATCATATTCGGTAGCTTAGGTTCTGCAGAATCAGATTCTAAAATAAAATGTAACTAAGGAGCGAGTGGAATGAAGACCATAACTAATCCACAAGTTAGTTTTCTTTCTTCCTTCTTTGGCATCAAGCAAATCACAATTCGCACATAAGTATACTTATGTCATATTTGACTTAATTGAAATGCATAATCGAATTATGCACCGACACTAGTGTAAAATAGTTATTGTCGCCATTCTGCACCTCTTAGAGTGTAAAATGATATTTGTCACCATTCCACATCAGAATACTCTTAAAAATTAGTGGAATCAACCTTATAAAAACTTAGTCACTAGAGTGTGCAAAAAAAAACTCAATTACCATTATGTACTTTATTTTGTGCTGATGTCATCTTCACCCAAAAGTTTTGTGAAATCAAGCTTGCCTCAAATCAACAACAAAATACACTAGCGACCAAGTAGAATGGAATTTTACCTTGTTAAGGTGAAAAAACACTAAGTTTCGAGTGGATGGGAAAACTCACATTGTGGATCTACTCCAAAATACTCTATGTCTTCAGTGGAATAGAGATTTCATGCCTTAGAATAAAATTTTCAATGTTTTATAAGGATGTGGTCATTTTGGACCTATAGGTATATTTTAAATTACAAGAGATATGATAGGGCTTTGTTTGATTGAAGTTAAGTTAAATAAAAAAATGGTAGTGCTTGATTATATAATAAATAAAGTTAATGATCTTTTATTTTTATTTATTTTTGGTGATTAAAGAAAAGGGTTTTGAAAGGGACCCTCACCCTTTTACAATGAAATCTTGAGCTTGTAAAAAAAAAACCAACTATGCATTGAACCTTTGGCTCTCATTGCAAAGATAAAAACTTATATAAGTTTACCATAACTAATATTATTGCTAGATCTTTATCTTATAACTAATCACAAGATACCTATATTACCTAATTCCTAGTGACGTGACACATGTTGATGGATACAATATTGGATAGCTCTAGGGAGGGTCTAAATAGAGCTAGTCGGTTGCACATTAAATAATATGTTACTTGAGTTGATTGAAGATAATAGGAATTCCTAATTTTGTTTTTAAATATTCTCATGTTTCTTTCAATTCATATGTACCATAATAGGGTTGGAATAAAAATGTTCCAAATCTATTTTTTATCCTTATCAAAATGCCTCCAATTGAATCCACTAGTGAATAAGATCCTCAGGCATCACCCAACTAAAACCAATAGGTCTTAGCCATTGATCTAATACTTCCTAGGAGAAGGAACATCTAAAAAATATATGAGTGGTTGTTTCTTCATTATTTTTGTAGAGCTAACATCTGTTGGATCCTTGGAAGCCTCTCTTGGTCAAGTTGTCCCAAGTAAGGATTTTATTTTGGATCACAAGCCAAGTAAATATTTTTATTTTGGGAATGCATTTGTTGTTCTAGATATTCCTCTAAGAGACTTTTGCTTGAGGTATTTCTATCATATCAATGTAATCACTTTTAACTATATAATGATCCAAAGTTGATCCAATATACATCAATTGATCTAAATCCTTTGAATTTAGGATTTGAAAGTACTTTATTTTGGCATAAAAATATTCTAACTTGTGTCTTAGATTGGTATTTTGCATGTTAGCTCTCCATATTTTGGCTCCTCTCTACTTCATTGTATAGGAGTTGAAGTAGGTGCCCCACTCATATTGGAGATTTCTTCTATGTTCCTCTAAATCTTGGTCTCTATCCAAAGGTCATGAATCAAGCAATTTTACGTCCCAAAAGTTTACTTTAGTTCCTTTCCCTATCCTCCAACATATTCCTCCCCTTATGATGTCTATGCCTTGATGGATATGGTTCTAGATTGTTGAGCCACCTTGGATTTGGTTATTTTTAAAAATTGTTGTTGGTTCCTCCTCTTGAATGTATTTTATCCTCATGTGTCATTCCATGATGTTCCTTTTATCTTGAATGATTCTCCTCATTATTTTTGTTGCTAAAACATTATTGAGGGTCTTTATTCTTCTTAGGTATAGTCCTTCATAGGATTTTGGTAAGAAAATCCTTTTCCACTTAACCATATGGAATCTCTTCCCTTCCTCAGTGCCTCTCCATAGGATTTTTTATAGACGATCTCTATTGCATCCTCTATTTTAGTTGGGATATTGAATAGGGAGAGCATGTAAATCAAATGATTTTTATTTGCTTATTGATTTGTTATTTATGAGTTTACTTTTTAAAGAAAACTAATATAGAGCTTCAATTTGGTTAATAAATTATAATGGTTTCCTAAGACTTGAGTAGGTAGGGAAACCATTATAGGGAGAAGTATGGGATTCCCTTTTTGATTGTTTGAAATGTGTATTGCATACAAGGTTGCATTAGCATATTTTATTGCTTAGTCTATGGTAGGATTGCTTAAGAAATTTATGAGCTAGCATTATACCTAAGTTTTTCTTAAGTTCATAAAAAATTACTTTCATGAAGAATATGGTGTAGATGTCACTTTGGCATATTGGCTCTTATGTATTTTGGATTGACAAGTTGTAATGTAAATAGGAGTTTGTTTTGTAATAGCTAGATGATATTTCCAAGTTATTAAAATCTTGGAAGTCTTTTTATAAAATGTAGAGAATAATTGGTTGGTGAGCACAAACCAAGGAATTCTTGTATTTATGATCCTTATTTGAAAAGTATCTTGTATTAGTGAAAAATAAGAAGAGTAAATATTGTCCTATGATCTATTTTAAGCTTGTTTTACTAGATTTAAATGAAGAATATTTATGCTATCTTTATGCAAATATTTTAGCAATATGACTAATTGATCATGTTTAAATCTGAAGAGATGCTTATTTCATAATTGCTTTAAGCTAGGTGTGAGTATTATGATCAATTTAATGATGGTTTTAATATAGAGAGATGCTTCTTTGTGATATTATGATACTAGAATTTATATTTTGTTTAAGTTATATTGCTCTATTTAAATTTAAAATTTTAATATTTTGTTATAATTAAACATGTTATTATAGCACTTTAATTATTTATGAGAGATATGTTATATTGTTTATTGGGTATCTGGGTTTGGTGGGGGTTAAGGGGAATGGATCTAGAACCTTATTAGGACCTGTGAGTCAAGAAGACCATACAATACTAGGAGGAGTTGTGGTGATGCAATAACTAGGTAGATGTGAGTCTTGGATGAAGTTGTAGTGTTGCAATAGTTAGGTTCCCATGAATTTGAAAGGGGTTACGATGATGCAATAACCAAATTATCATGATTAAAACACCTTGAATTACAAGGATTAAGTGTTCCATAATTATGAAGATAATAGGATCATTTATGAGATAGTAGTGATGGTACCTTTAGTAGTGAGGTTTAGGTAGCCATGCTTATTACCAGGTGAGTGGTAATGATATTAGTTAACCGATGAAGGTTTGGTAACTAAGTACCAAGGATTTACACTAGAATAACCTACATAATCAAACTTATGGAAAGGTTAGGAAATAAATATTATCATTTAAGTGTAATAGGCCTTAAAGGATAATCACTACATTGTGGTCAAATGGTCATATACCAGTGATGGTATAGGAAAGTTGGGGGGACCACTTCAAGATCCTTCTAAACAATAAGGTTTAGTAAGGTGAACCCAAAAAATATGGGATATTAACCAATCCTATCCACTTGGGCATCATTTACAATGATATTGAACTCAAATGTAGTGAATACTTGAGAATGCTGAAAATAATGTTGGGTCCCCTATGTGTACCTTGATATATCTCTCCCAGGTTTGTCTTGATGGGTTGTAATAATAAGATATAAAACAATTGATCCAATTACTAAGAAAATTCATGTGAGTAGAGATGTAATATTTTATGAAGGAAACAAGATCATTATTGAAAATCATAAGGTTAATATAAGTCCTATTCTAAATATTTTGTTAAATGAAGAAACTTCTTCAAATGAAGAATCAAAAGCATAAATATTAGATGAACTGGTTGAAAATATGGAAGACATAATGTAACCATAAATAAAAGAGGTAAAATTGTATATACATACACTTAAGGACTCAAAATTAGAACAAATTCTAGATCTTACCACTATAATATCTTAAACTCATAGTATAACAAGAAAAAATATTATATTAATGAGTTTAGTAGCATAATCTACAACTACATAACAAACCAAACTAGAATGAAAATTAGTCATGGAATTAGAATATGTAGCATTGATGAAGAATAAAACATGGGATTTATTTTATCTACCACAAGCAAAGAAATAAGTAGGATGTAAATGGGTTTAAAAGATAAAATACAAAGTAGATGATTCTCTTGAAAAATACAAGTCATGATTAGTTGTAAAAGGTGACACTAAAATAAAAGGAATTTACTATGAAGAAACCTTTTCACCTACAACAAGAATGATTATAATTCATATGACTTGTGCATTACCAACATGAATTGTGTGGAAACTACATTAGATGGATGTTAAAAGTTCATTTCTTAATGGTGATCTTGAATAAAAGGCATATATGACTAAAATAGAAGATTTTTTTTTATAAAAGGACAATAAAAAAATGTCTATAAATTAAATAAATCATTATATGGATTAAAATAAGCACCAAGACAATGGTATATTAAGATTAATGATAATCTAAAATGACACAATTACAAAAAAAGTGCATCAAATTCAAATCATTATACAAAATAATTGGGTTAGAGAATAATTATTGTAGTATATGTTGATGATATAGTAATTATAGGAAGCTCAAACACTTCGATAGATAAGTGTACAATATCTAGAAAAATAATTTGAAATGAAAAATCTAGGACTTGTATACTACTATCTTGGTTTATAAAGAAGTCAAAGAGACAATAGCATCACAATAACTTAGAAAAGTTATGCAAAATCATTATTTGAAAAAAATAGAATGATAAAATATAAAACTAAAGACATTCCTATGGATAAAGATCTACAACTAACAAGATATGCTAAGATACCACCATTCTCTACTACCATGTGTCGACAACTAATTGGAATACTTCTATATTTAACAAATATTAGCCCTAATATTGCTTTTGTTGTAAATTATATCTCTAGGTGTATACAATAGCCTAGGGAAACTAATTATAAATCTATAAAGAGAATACTACTATATATTAGTAAAACTGTAGAATATGGCTTAAAATACAAAATTAATGATAATTTTTGCTTACAAATATATTCAAATATTGACTATACTAGATCTATAAATGGTAGAAAATTAACATCATGATATATATTTCATCTTGGGACATGATCTATTTCATGGCATAGTAACCAATATCATGTAGTGGTCCTTTCTTCAAGCAAGCTATTCTTCAACCTTGTGAAAATACTCTATATATCTATAGATGGGGTATGAGTCCTAGTATTCACAAGCTATTCTTCAACCTTGTGAAAATACTCTAGTCTGATGCAACTTTCAAATCCTATGCAAGCAATCTTGTTGTAGCTCTAATACCACTGATAACTTTTGATACTCTAATAATTAATATAAATCATCACATAAAAATAATCACAAGATATAATATAATTAAGTTGCTTTATAATAAATCAAATAATATCTCAGAATGTAATAAGAGATTTAATAACTCATAAGAATACTCACATAAACATGCTCACAATATTGCACATTAAAATACTGAAAATGCTACTAAATAAAGGTCTACTAATGCAAGTATAAAGCTTTGCACATTCGATTCACCTTCATAATATTACAATTCTTAGTTACATATATATAATTGTATGTGAATATTTATATGGTGCACTCTTTACCATCACTCTTTTTAGTAACTCCTTATTTTCCTATTCTAAGGTCACATGTGCACACTTACATATTAGACTCTTATGCATATCTACACTCATAACACTTGCACACATATTTACATGGCACTGTTGTATTTCCTGCACATTATTAAATTACATAAAATATTAACTCACTCACTAGTCTAGGAAAAAACCCTAATCAAATATTTACAATGATGTACCAAGGTGGCACATTGGTATTTACCAAATTATGTAATATTCTCTAAAAAATATTGTCATCCATATTTTAACCCATAGTGTTTAATTTTACTTCAAGTTTATAATTTTTAGTAAATTAACATCTATACTCTCTCCATCCTACACCCATAATATATGTACTTGAGACTAAATATGAAGAATTATAGCTTCAAATTCCCTTTAAAATATAGTGTAAAGTATATCCCATGCATATTTTTATATTTTTATTTCATTGATATTTGGTTTTATTTCATTTATCACTCCAAATATGATGAGTATAAGTGCCCTTGCATATCCTTTATTATGATTTTTCTTAGTTCTAGTTTTCTTATGTTGAGTTTCATCACTAACAACTATGTATAGTTTTTTTTAAACCATTAGTATTATCCTTATTTTTAATTTCCATGGTGCAAAGTTTGGACCTTTGGGAAAATAAGTTTTTATGAGATTTTTTAAATTTTTACGTAGCATCTCTAGAACTATCCCTCAGGTTTTTGGATCAAAAGTAATTATAGTAGCATAGTGCCCTTGATATCACATTCATCTAATAAAAATCCCCCCTTTTGTTTTTAAGTAAAAAATCCCTTGTGGGGCTACCTTGGTCTAAGAGACCAATAACAAGGGGTTCTACACCATCAGAGTCACCTAGGAGTCACGCCCAACCTTGCCTGCACTAACATTATCAATTAGATTTTGGGTATCCAATTCAAATTTTTGGTGGGATGGAGATTCAAACCTGGGACCTCCCTTGGAGGATTGCCCTCTTATCTCAAATTCACCTACAACACTTGAGTATCCAATAAAAACCCTAACTTGTCTGATATGGTGTTGTAATACTCAATGGCACTCCAAATTTATGGTTAGTCTACTTATTTCTACTTGTAAAATATTTTAGATGATATGCATTGTGAAGGTGACTCTACAAATTTTGCCATGTGATCATACCTCCTTGGTCTAGGTATTGTAGAGTTTCATGCATGCAACCACCAATTTATAGAAATTATGCACTTTACATATTATGTATTGTACTAGGATTTTGCTCTAGTTTTTTGCTTTAAATGTGTTATGGTCCCTCTAATTGAATGTATTATATACCTCTTCTCTTAGGTGTTTGGTCCTTCTAGACAATTTAGGCTCCATGATACTCTCTATTATGTCCTTTACCTATTGAGGGGCTACAACTTAGGAAGCTTGAGTTGGTTTTTGTTGATCTCAGATGGAGGGAGAGACTACAACCACTCTAATAATAGAGGAAGTTGATGGATTGGCTTCAACTACATGGGGAAAAGTGTTATTCTTGTTCTTAATAATGGTGCTTTAAAACACTTCTATATGGGTGGACTCAAATTATTAGGATCATATCTACAACAAATTTCCTTGTGCTTTCTTGGTTTTTTGTTATCTTGGATGTTCAATAATTAAATGAGGATGGAATGAAGGCAAATAGTTATTTTATAAATTTTCTAATCAAGTGTAGGATCACTTTCCTACATTGAATTCATCAATTGTGAATTTGGTCTTTCTTAAGTGTTGACCTTATACCAGGTTTCATGCACATGCATTCTAACTTTGATATAAATTATCATTATTTATTTAGAATTTTATTCAAATAATTTTATGGTGTAAAATATTATATATAATAGATATGTGTTTGTCATGCGTACTAGTATTAAATTAAGTGATGCATTAGTTACATATTTTTTAGAAATTTTCTTGATTATGTTAGAATCAGGGGAAAAAAATATTTAAACAAAACAATATCATGTATTTCTTTTTACTAGTCAACATTGTTATACATATTTAAAATTCATACTAAATGGTGTCTTTCATATTTAAGATACTCTTGGTATTTCACTCTTTGGTGTTTCACCTTTAGTTTTTTCTATTCATATTATCTCACACTCATTATTTATGGGACTATTCAACCTTATATGAGGTGACTTCATCAATAATTCTATAATATTTATATAACATAATATAATATAATAATGACTAACATCTCCCTTATTACATTAATTGGTATAAATATCATTACCCCCAATAATTTTTAGGGTTGGAAAAATAGAAATTGTACCCTAGTTTTAGTTGTGGCTCTGGATTTAAATTTTGCTCCAGGTCTAGGTTTGGATTTTTCTTGTTCTATCTTTAGCTTTGTCTCTATATCTATCTAATATCCACTAGGTCCACCTATGATTTATTTATTTGGATTATTACATCTTTATATTTATATTTGGGTCATCACCTCTAGGTCATCTTCTAGGTTACCTCTAAGTTATCCTCTAGATATACCTTTAGATCATCACATCTAGGACACTACTAGTGAATTATAGTTTTTGTATTAATGCATAAATTTAGAATTTTTGACATAATATTTCATTATAGGTTTTGTCATTATAGACCTTCTAAGTATATATTGGGTCATATTTGTTAAGATTAAATAATAAAACACAAGCAATAATTTAATGCAAAAATAAAACATAGAAGAATAAGGTAATAAAAGAGAGACACAAATTTATGTGGTTCACCCAATATGGGCCACATCTGCAGAGAAATTAACCAGACATTTTATTCCATATAGAAAATCTTTACATACACAGCCGCATGCCTAATTGCACATTATGTTCCCCCCTTTTGGGGGTGTCTGGACATTCACTATAGAATATCTCATATACACCCACAAACCCTCATGCAAGTGTTGCTTTATACACCAAAAACACAAGGGGTTTGATAATAACATTGCCACAAAACCTGGATTTAATATATTAATACAAATAAAATAATCCCTGGGTTTAGATATATTAACCCAATTATAATAATCCATGGCTTCAAATATATTAACCCAAATATATTAACATGGAAAATATTCAACACATTTCCAATAATCTCCCACTTCTTGAATACTTTCTATAAGGTTTGAAAACTGCCATTGTCAACTATCAATTGGAAATATATCTACTAACTACTCCCACTGCATGTGAAATATCTAAACATATTAGCTTCACCTGTTACCCTTATCCATATACTGGTAAGCTAAAAAACTACTCCAGCAAACCACTTTAAAAAATATTACAAATATTGCTGGAGCTAAATCTAAGAACATTACAATAGGAAACCACAACTAGCATCCACAACAGTCTCTTTTGGGCACAAATACACTAGTTATAGTAGCTTCTTTAGGTACAATCTACACTAGTCACAGTAGTTAATAGTTACTGAAAAGCTTGTGGTACAACCAATAAACCATCTCAAACATTTTTAGCAACTTTGTAATAAAACCACTAGAACAAGAATTTCCAACCTTAAAATCTAGATCTACCACTTTCAAAGTTCACTAGATCTACCATTGCTAAATCTCACCAACTCTACCACTACTATATCTCACCAGATCCATCACTATGATAGCTCTTCGGATCTAATTCTCCTAGAGATATCTGGATCCACCATTGCAAGAGACAACTATATCCACCATTGCTAGAGCACACGAGCTCCACCACTACCAGAGCACACTAGCTCCACCACTTTTTGAGCATACAAAATCCACCAATGTTGGAGCACACCAGCTCCACCACTATCGGATCACACCAGCTCCATCACTACCATATATATCCTAATATACCACTTCTAGAGCTCTATGGATCCACCACTATTGAAGCACATGGAATCCATCGCTATCGAAGCACACCAGCTCCATCACTGTTGAAGCACACCAGCTCCACCATTACCAAAGCACACTAGCTCCACCTCTTCTAGAGCACACAAAATCCACTGCTACCTGAGCACACTAGCTTCAACACTACCCGAGCACACTAGATCCATCACTACCATAGCACACTAGATCCATTATTGTCAGAGAAAACTAGCTCCACAAATACCAGAGCACACTAGCTCCACCACTATTAGAGCACACCAATTCCATGACTGCCTATCAAAGCTCATTAGCTCCATAATTTTTGAAGCTCACCAGATCCACTGCTAGCAGAGCTCACCAACTCCACTACTACCAGACCACACCAGCTCCACCACTGATGGAGCACACCAAATCCACCACTATAAAATCTCACTAGATCCATCGCTACCATAGTTGATAATTTTAGCCGTTAAAATTCTCAAACCTTAACTTGCCTTATTCTACCATTGCTCCCACTCAAACCAGGAAACCCTTATTTCAAGTAAATATAACCCTAACCTCACTCTAATACCATTTGTTAGGATTAAATAATACAATGTGAGCAATAAATAAATGCATAACAATACACAAATACAAGAGAGACATAGGTTTGTGGTTCACCAAATATGAGCTGCATCCACGGAGAAATTAACCAAGCCTTTTATTCTATCTAGAAAATATTTACATACACAGTTGCACACCTCATTGCACATTGTGTTCCCCCCTTTGGGGGGTGTTTGGACATTCACTATATAGTCTCTCACATACACCCATAAACCCTCATGCAAGTGTTGCTATAATGTTTCATTATAGGTTTTGTCATTGTAGACCTTCTAAGTATATCTTGGGTCATATTATGATAAAAAAAATTAATTATTTTAGGGTTCCCAAGATTACATTACTCCATGGAAAAACATACATTTAAAATTTTTTGATGTTTTTTAACCACCAATTTTTGCTTTCTTATGTAATATTTCTTTTAGTTTATGTAATTCTGACACATTCATCATCAATAACTCATATTTATTTTTTTGGTTACATTATTTTGTACCAAAACATTCTATTAGAGTTATTATTACCTCCACAAATATCACAGGGATGTAGGTTCTAATATCTAGTTGTCACATGTATAAATATTTCACAATGGCTACAACAAATCATACTAGGAGATTCATTCTCTACATATGATTATTTTCTTACAAATTTAATGCTACTACTTTCTACTAGAATGTAACAACCCTCGTTGTCTCTAATCGACCACTCATTTTTTTCTTTATATATATATATATATATATATTCATATATCGATCATGAGGCAAAGAGACATAATCATGACTTAAGATAGAACTCATTCCATTTGGATTAAAACTTATCAAGGCAAATAGCATCAAGAGCTATTGAGACTTGATCAGAGTCTCTTTTGAGTAGAAGTGATCAGCTTCTATGAAACCCTCATACCCCATTGGTATGAGAACGCTAGCCAAGTGAAAGGTTTCATCCCATATAGAAGGGAAAATCTTGTCCACCAAGACCAGTATATAGGTGAATGCCTTGAAGATGGAGAACCACACCAATGGAAAACCATCATAGATGAAATAACCACACCAATGGTTATTCATAGATCTTAGATCCGATCCTCATCTCTTTGATGGAATATTTAGGATAACAAATCACTATTAGTGATTAAACTCATAGAATCCATGGAATGTCATCTTAAGCATGATTATGTAACTTTAAACCTCTTAAAACTTATTTGTCCATTCTTTCATTTAGGTATCCAGTTTTCTATTCATAAGAGTCATTTAAAGACAATACTTGTCCAACATGGAAGTACCCCTCCTCATGCACACTCAACTTCTTAGCTTTAGGATATAAGGTTTGTTTTGGTTTATAGTTCAAGACCAATTTTTGCCTTCTTGTGGGTTTCATTCCATTCCAAATTCCAATGTGTTCTAATTTAAACCATAATGAGTGTTTATGAGGTGAATATAAATCAATGAAGCCTTTTATGATAAAATCCATTCATCATAACCATAGATTTGAAACATCACATGAGAGATCCACTTAAGCAAGAATTATATTCCATTATGAATAGCTTCTATAAATCCACACAACCATTGAATACAAGAAGTAAAACTAATTATCTACATCAATCACATTTAACCAATTTAACACAGGAAGTAAATAACACAATCACATAACATTAAATCAACAACATATTAGAGATTAGGCATATATTTTTAGCATCATATTGAACTGCTGAATAAATCACATTCAAGGTAAACATTGTAGTAATATTTTTCTAACTTTACCATCTCATCCACATATATCATTTCATTTTGAATGTAAGAGCAGTATGAACAAGAAATAACATATCAACCACAAATAGAGTAACACAATGATTTATCCTAGGAACCCTCATGGAGAATAAACCCAACCTCCAAAATATGTTCTTTCCTCATATTCATAAACTTAAGGTGTTGAATATTACAAGTATAGAAGGGTATCTTCGGATCCCTTTCAATCAATATACAATTTAAGGAACCTAATTGTTCCTTTTGAAGATCATGATGCAATTAAGGAATCTCTAATTCCTTTCTCTAAGCCATCATTTTATTTTCACTTACACTTAAGGAACTCATCCGTTCCTTAGGATCCATGATGCAAATAAGGAGTCTACTAATTCCTTTCTCTAAGTCATCATATGATTGTTAATGTTTTACCTATGTTTATGATAATCATTGGATTCACATTTTGGAGAAGTCTCATCGACTTTAGAGGGAACCTTATAAATTCCCTCAAGAACGAATACAAATCCATTCTTTCCTTCTCTAAGTAACCATACTAAGTGTATGAAGAAGGAAACTTATAACTTCCTCAAGAATGGATTCTCCATCCATTCTTAACACAACAACATTTAGAACCTTAATCCCATTAAGGTAGTATCTATTTCACATTTTATGCATCTATGCCAAACCAAGAATAGAACCTTGTCTATTCTTTCCTTAACTATTTATTATAGATTTCATGGTTTGAGAGGATTCAATCTCCTCTCATCCATTCTAACCATTTTCAATAGTCCATAAATCCTATATATGGTCATTAATCGTATGATTGAATATAGTGAGGAAACCCCATAATTTCCTCTAAATATTCTTCTATATTTTACAAAAACTTGATTACATTAAAACATAGTAAAAGGGTGTTATTCTTCCCTTCCCCATCAATTGGTTATATATCCACTATTCATTACTATTCACTAATTACTATTCACTATTCATTATGAACTCCGTGTTCATCCTCCTACACACAACCAACATGTGTAGACATCAAATTCTAGACATTCATACTAGAATTACTATTCATATCCACTATTCATTTACTATTTACTATTTACTATTTACTATTTACTATTCACTATAGAATGAACTCCACATTCATCCTCCTACACATAACCGACATGTGTAGACATCAAATTCTAGATATTTTTACTAGAATCACTATTCACATTTACTATTCATTTACTATTCACTATTCACTTTTTACCATTTACTATTCATTATTTACTATTCACTATAGAATGAACTCCACGTTCATCCTCCTACACACAACCGACAGGTGTAGACATCAAATTCTAGACATTTTTACTAGAATCACTATTCACATTTACTATTCATTTACTATTCACTTTGCAATCATGTAACCACATTTACCAATTGTATATCACATACAAAGAAATCACCAAGCATGAATCATAGATTCATCCATATTTTATATTTTCACAATAAGGATCAATTCATAATCCCATTCATCATTTGTTTGGAATATCACCAAACTTAGGGAAGAGTCCCATACCACTTCCCAAGGAATGGACACCAATCCAATCCTTCCCAAACTAGAGAATCTTTCATTCTTCTAGTTAATCTCATTCACTTGCGAGATAAATTTATGATACAATTATACAAATTTCAATTACTCAATCATTTTCCCTACTATACAAAATCAATCTTCTTTAACATGAATGTAAAAGAATAGCATTTACAGAATTTATCATAGGATAGTTTATTTCCTTTTTCTAAGTAATATCACAACAATATACAAAATCTTTGTATTACCACTTGCTCATTCAATTTAACTATCTAATAGGACTCCAATTCATATCAATTTTCCAACTCTAATATTTGAATAAAGAAGAAAGGAAGTATTTCACTCCCATTATATTCAAACCATATTTCAAAACTAGATTACCCAAGACATATAAAACTAGCCATACAATGTCCAAAGCTCATAATTAAACAGAGTGGAAAGTTCCAACCTGGAACTCCTGCAGATAAGGTTTCCCTTGTATTCCCACAAACTCTTAGTGCTCCCCTCTTATTTCTTCTCCAGCCTAGCCTCCCAACATAACATAACCTCAATGGTAATTTATAGCTCAATTTTCTTCAACTAGGAAATCTCTTCAAACCTTCTAGTTTCTGATCCACCAAGGTGGAGAGCATACTCCCTAGGTTTTTCCAAGACTTCCTTCCTCTACCTAAATCTTAGTACTCTCCCAAATATTTTTGGTTTCTGATCCACCAAAGTGGAGAGCATACTCCCTAAGCTCCAAGATTTCCTCCTCCCTTTCTTCACAAGATGTCCTCAATTTATAGGAAAACTTCCCCACTTATGGCCAAATAGTGGCCTTATTATTTTATTATTAAAATATGCCTTGGGCCCATTAAGACCTATCATTCAAAGAGTAGAAAAGAGAGTCCACCAAAGGTAGGTGGTTTTTGTTTTCTTCCCAACTAACCTATATATTAGGTGCAAAATTAAGATTAATAGAGACAAAGAGGAGAATGTCCACCTAATATCCATTAATGATATTAGGCCCATGTAGAGAATAGGGATGGATTTTTTTAATAAATAGAATAAAAATTCTAGAATCCCTTTTTAATCCAATTAGAATTGGATAAAATTGGTGAGTACCTAATTATTTTAATGAAAAGGGTGGCTCATCTACTACTATTTGGTAGGTGGGTGTTGCAAGGTTGAATTTGGAGGAATCTCACCTACCATTTTAGCCATCCTAAAGCTACCATGTGGAGGAAAGGAATGGACCTATAAGTCAATAGAATGTTCTCTCTATTTTGGTCCAATCAAAATTGAACAAGTTTGTATAATAGAACAATTCACCTAATTCCCTTCTAAATTGGGATCAACTAGGTTGTTTACACATAATTTATTATATGGTTATAATTTTGCAAAAGATAATTCCTCAAATTTATCTTTTACAAGACCTCATAATTAATTTCTAATTAATTATCTTCTCTAAAAGATAATTAATATTTTCCTATCCTTCATAAAATTCTTTAGTTAGAATTTTTGTAGAATTCTTTAGGGTCTATGCCCTTTTTATCAGGCATTAATTGATCCCCAAGATCAATTAATATCATTTAAATAAGGTAGGAGGGTGGTGGGTCATGACATACACCCCCCTTAGATTAAACACAGTCCTCTATGTTTTGACATCTACCTGACAAAAATACATTTGTCTAGCAAAAACTAGTATTTATCCTACTATTTTCAATCATATTTTTCTTTCATCCAACACTTCAATCTTGATGGCAAGCTTCATATTCCATCCATGAGAGTACTTGGACCTATAAAAATGTAAACTATCAGTAGTATCATGTCCTTTTAACACAACAGAACATCCATTTTGCATAACAAAGAGTATTGAAAGTATCATCAATACATAATCTCATCACAAGGATAACAGTTATAAACCATCTATTACTACACAAATATTGAATATAAGCATTGCAATAATAGAATTTGCAAAAATTATGTTATAGAGATATCATGAAATTATGTTATTGGCCATAAAAAGTCTTATTAATTTTATCAAAACTCCCACCAAGGAGTATCTCAACAATATTTTGTTAACCCCTAACATGAGTTAATCTGATAAAATCAAGTGTTAACAAGAACACATCATAATTTCAGGATCTCTGTTTAGGATATCCACATATATCCTAATATGCATTTTAATACCAAATAACCCACCCAAATTTCTCTTGGTTTATATCATCATAAAATCATGGAGAAGTCCCATACCTTCTCCAAGAATGGACACCAATCCATTCCTAAAAAATGTTTAGTTTCTTCAAATTAAACAAATTTACTTTTCATGCTTAAGAATTCAAGCAAAACCTTTGGGTTACAAACATTCATAAACTATTCTGAGTTCACAAAACCAATGTTAAACTAGTTAAGTTCACACAAAGATTCTACAATCCAAAACTCACTCATAAGCTCATATAAATAAATGTCATCTACATAATACCGAAAAGTAATATTTCAAAAGTTTGATAATCATTGTTATGTCTCAAATTTTTGGTAAACCTAGTCAACACTATGTGGTAGCCTACCAAGGAGTAGATCTTTAGGGCTGGCACTCCTTAGTTCATTCCTTGGTTCGTGTTGTACTAGTACTTACAACTAGATATGGTGGTGGAGCTAATGTTCCAATAAGTTGCTTGATCACTACCTCCCCTTCTCCCATGTTGTGTATTAACAATTGGTTGTGATGGAAGAAGCATACCATGATTTAGCAAGGCAACCAAACAAGATTCCAGGAATGCAACATTAAATTCTTCCCTTAGTTGATGGAATTGGGGATTTTTTGTGAGCATGGCTGCCATCATTGTTGCTCTCCAGTTATTTCTTTGTAACATCTCTGATCTGAGCCTATCTCACTCAGCAATGGCAACATATCTCTTGGTTATTAACCTTAATATTTCTTGTGCCCAAGCATCTTCTTGAGCATGTTGCACTGGAGTTTTCCTCGTTGTTGCATTAGCGGATCTCCTAATTCTTACCATGATTATTCTACTTGCTAAATCTGGTGCTACTACAGATCAACTTCTACTCTTTAGGGTATGTGCAACAATAGATCGATAATCAGAAGTAAAAGAATCATAAAGCATATAATGGGGTTCATTCCACTTAAAACCAGTATCATCCAGGTGAATCCCACCATAAATATGATCGCATTGGATGTCATGGGCAAGTTATTACATAAAAATTCCCCAATACTCAAGTGACCATTAGGTCCGTTCATATCGATCTTGTCCACACATTTACCGATCGCATCCTGACAATCCTAAGGTGAATCATTCATCTTCCATGATACACCCTTTTCTTCGGCTTGATTGTCCTATAGATGATTTTTGTGTTGACTCGTTAAGCTCATTGCTCCTCTTTAATTTTTTGAGGTAACATGTGTCCTCTTATCACAACCATTAACTTTACGCCTAGTCACATCATTGTTCCTTCAATGGCTTCAAAGGTCGATCTCGTGCACACTTATTTGTGAATCATATCTTTGGTACTATTTTTCAAATCTGTAATGAGTATTTGTTGACATCAAACACCTTATCAAAAAGAGAGAAAAAATTCTCTTAACTTCCTTTCGGTAGGAAACCAGTTCAGTAATTAGCCACCATGTTTTGTTATGAAGAAGAGCAGCACAAATTTTATGAATCTTTTGTTTGGGCTCCTCAAAATTTGCTTCAGCAAAGGGAAAGATTGTAGAACTTCTTACGAAGTCAAGCTATCAAAGCTCGTAATGCCCTTATATCCATGGAACAAATATATTGCAATACCTTTTACCAGAATGCACTTTGTGATGTGTGGCTAAGAAATAATTCCCATAATTATTTAGCTTTTGAAAGTCCTTTAAGTCATTTCGAGTGGTTCGATCGATTCTTTAATTGGCCTAACTGGACTTTCCATGTCCGGTTTGGGGATTTCTGGTTACCTCCTATAAGTGATCCTCTAAATGTTTCATTTCAATTTCTACCATCCTATTATTTGGATGTGGTCAAGAAATATGTCCCTACTAGAAAGGTTGCTTTTGATAGTGAGCTTTATCAGAGTCTTTTGTATCAAAGGTATGTGCAGACTCACTTATTCTGGAAAATTCAGAATAGATTCACTCAAACTCGATGTCTGATAGAAATGGATCTTGTGTTGTGTGGACGTCGTGGCACTCCTTGGCCATATTATGTGTTTGATAGATATATTGTAATTCACTACAATATTCCTCTTCCAATCATCTATTCTAAGCATAGCTTATCTCCAGTCAAATATTATGATAGCTCATATTCTAACTAAGACTATGAGGGTTTTCATATTACCATTGCTATTATGTCCAGTTTCTAGTTTTGGCATATTTGTATGCAATAAAAAGAAACTGTCTAATAATATTCAGTTGTTGGTTTTTCTATGTTTTTCCAACTATTTTATGCTCCATTTTTCTTTGGAAAATAATACCACATGCATGGTATAATGAGTAGTTTTTGATTTACATAGCGTAGCACACCTTAATACATACAACCACCATCCGAATGGTTGGGTGGCATATCTTTACTATGGAGTCAGGGTACGCAGATAGTCAGAGCTGATTGGTGGAGTTCTAATATAGTTCACCCCAAAATTTCATGTCAAGAAAAGTATGATATTTTTGGTAAAATTTGGGGAGCGGTTTCCATGCTTAAATGTGTCCATGATCTCTTTTGACAAACTAGGATTTCATGCTAGAAGATGGTTCTAGTGTTTGTGGATGGTATCCATGGCTTTCAGAGTTATGGTTCTCCACCGAGAAATTGTAACCTTGATAATATATAGAAAATATTGTTTTTCCTATCTCCATCAGTTAGTTTATCAATTTCATTTGACTAACTTGCATTTACACATGATGATAATTCCAAAATGAGTTTAGTCATTCTCATCAAGAGCTTTATCTCTTTTTGGTATTTACCATCGAGTTATCATATGTAGAGAATAATACCACATGTGTTACTTCATGTCTTATTTTAGTGCTAAAATAGCACGAAGCACATCCATTAAATTACAACAAAGAAAGTGGTATTTCTAACCATGGTAAAGGTTCAGGTCTGTGGCTATCTTCGGGTGAACTATTACTAGTCAGAATAGTAATCCGCCAAATTTCATTGTAGTTGAGTTGTTCCATATCTTGGCAAAATACCAATTTGTAACAAAAATTAATTAAAGAAAACATTCTTTTAATGTGCCCATTTAAATCCAAGGTTGTTCTAGACTGATATCTTTAGTGGCTAAATTTCAACTCACTTGAGTTTTATTCTACAGAGTGTTTCAAATTATCTATAATAATTTGATAACCTTAATCTTAAGTGATCCTTCGGTTCTTACACACTTGAAAGTAAGAAGTAAGTAAGTCAAAAGATATAAATGTCGAGTGTTTTCCCAAAAGAGTCTAAGGTACACCACTTAAAACCCATTTATGGGGGACGGGAAAACCAGACACAGACACACTCAGATGATTTCCAAATTCTCATGCATTAATCTAAAAATCTTTACAAACACAGCTCGTAGGCTTTACAACAGCTAGCGCTCGGCTTAGCTTCCACTCAAACTTCTTCATGCGATCTTCCTAAATCCACCACCCCAATATATTACATTAAAATGGGTTTTTATAGAGGCCCCAACCCTCTGAAACAACTTACATGAAAATCGAGACATCAACTCGATTTAATACCCCACTTCGCATGGCCTCTATCACCGTCAATTCCGTTAGAAAACCCTGTACACCCATCCTCTTCGTTTCCCATGCTTCTTGGTTCTCGTCCACCTTTACTGCACCTTGTGCCATGTGTTTTCCGTAACAATCCTTGAAAAATACTGCTTGTCCTGGTTTCACGCCATCTCTTTCTTCTTCTTCGTCTTCTTCTCTTCTCGTCATGATATCGTGACGTCGTGATATTGCGATGACTTCTACCTTTGCCTTGGTTTCTTTCTGTTTGTTGCGATATCATGATGTTGCGATATCACGACATCACGATATCATGACCATTTCACCCTCCATCCTGGTCTCTTTTTGTTTGTCACGATATCGTGACGTCGTGATATCGTGACCACTCCACCTCCGAGCCCTTTGCTCTATTTTACGTCATGATATCGTAATGTCACGATATCGCGATGTCGTGATATCATGACCCTTCTGACCATTGCTTGTTTGCTTTTCTTTCAATGTCGTGACATCACGATGTCCCGATATCACGACGTCGCGATATCGTGACAAAACTCCCGTTGTGCCTTGTTTTTCTTTTTGTGTCATGATTTTGTGACTATTCTGCCTTCCGCCCTTTGCTTCACTTCGATGTCGCAATTTTGCGACATCACAAAATTGTGATGTCATGATTTCTCTACCATTCTCCACTTTCGCCTTGGCCTCACCTTGATGTCATGATTTTACGACATCACAAAATCGTGACATCATGATTTCCCTATCGCTGCCAACTTCTGTCCTGGACTCCCTTCGACGTCGCGATTTTGCGATGTTGTAAAATTGCGACATCGTGATTTCGCTACTGCTGCCAACTTTTGTCCTGGTAAAAAAAAACACTCAAAAAATGGTTGTGTTTGGTTGGTTCCTGTGCGGAGGATGATCCGGATCGCACACCCTGGGTGGGGGGAAGAGGATCTTCACTGTCTAGTTGCTACCTCCTGCAACACCTCTAAACATTCATCTGCCTCTACAGCCTGTTCCAACTCCTTCTCCTAGCCCAAACAACTTTTGTCTTCCTCAAGACAGATTCTCCCACTGCTGCATACTTCTTCTACAGCTTGCTTGCACTCCTCTTCTTGGAACTGTTGCACTCTTCTTTGCATGTAGCCTTCTTCAGCTTCAACTTATGATGCATTCTAGCATCTCTCTTTTTTTGTCTTTCTTCACGCCTTCTGTGCCGCTCCTCTTGCTCCCATAGTTTTATGCTAAGCCACTCCTCTTGCAGGGCTTTAAATTACCGTTGGAAAGCCACGAACTCTTCCTCCGACACCATATCTTCCTCCCTGCCATGGCTTCTTCGTGGGGGCATCTTTCCTTGCTTTTCTTACAAAGCTTGACCGATCCAGGTGTAGCTGCCTCACTATCGACGATCTGCTAATCACGCTCATAGATCCTAAACTCTCTCTCCTCTCTCATAACCCTACCATAGATCCTGGCGTAAACTACCTCATGGTCGACAATCTATTTACACACTCAGAATCATTATCTATGATACCACTGATGGGGGATGAAAAAACCACATACAGACACACTCAAAAAATTTCCAAATTCTCATGCATTAATCTAAAAATCTTTACAAACATAGCCCATAGGCTTTACAACAGCTAGCGCTCAGCTTAGCTTCCACTCACACTTCTACGTGTGATCTTCCTAAATCCACCACCTGATCTATTACATTAAACTAGGTTTTTATAGAGGCCCCGACCCTCTGAAACACCTTACATGAAAACCGAGACACCAACCCGATTTAATACCCCACTCCACATGGCCTCTGTCATCGCCGATTTCGTCAGAAAACCCTACGCGCCCATCCTCTTCGTTTCCCATGCTTCTTGGTTCTCGTCCACCTTTACTGCACCTTGTGCCACGTGTCATCCATAACAATCCTTGAAAAATACCGCCTATTGTGGTTTTGCGCCATCTCTTTCTTCTTCTTCGTCTTCTTCTTTTCTCATTGTGATATCACGATGTCGCAATATCATGACGACTTCTGCCTTCGCCGTGGTTTATTTTTGTTCATCGCGATATCACGATGTCGTGATATCACGACCATTTCACCCTCCATCTTGGTCTCTTTTTGTTTGTCACGATATCATGAAATCATGATATCATGATGTCGTGATATTGCGACCACTCTGCCTCCGAGCCCTTTGCTCTATTTTACATCACGATATCGTGACCCTTTCAACCGTTGCTTGTTCACTTTTCTTTTGATGTTGCGACATTGTGACATCACGATGTCGTGACGTCAAAAGAAAAGTGAACAAGCGGTGGTCAGAAGGGTCGCGATATCGTGACCCTTCCAACCGCTGCTTGTCCACTTTTCTTTTGATGTTGCGACATCGCGACGTCATGATATCGTGACGTCGTGATATCATGACAAAAATCCTGTGATGCCTTTTTTTTCTTTTTGCATCGTGATTTCATGACTATTCTGCCTTCCACCCTTTGCTTCACTTCGATGTTGTGATTTTGTGATGTCATGATTTCTCTACCATTCTCCACTTCCGCCTTGGCCTCACCTTGACATCGCGATTTTGCAACGTCATGATTTCGTTACCGCTGCCAACTTCTGTCCTGGCCTCCCTCTGACATCAAAATTTTGTGATGTCATGAAATCGCGATGTCACAATTTTGCTACTGCTACCAACTTCTGTCCTAGTAAAAACAAAACACTCAAAAAAATTTTGGTTGACACCAGATTGCCCTGTTGCTGCCATATGCTCTTGCATCACCCATGCAGGAGGGTTCAATTAGCTCTTCCACTTTTGAATGACTTTGGATCTACTCATGGGAGATAGGAACTCATACATCATAATCTCAAGCACCAAACTTGTCCTTACCAAGTGTGCATTATTTAGAGTTTATGTATTGAGTTTTCTCTCATATTTTGTTTCATACCCAAATCTTTTGCTAACCTAGATCTAACTAGAATCTATCAGCTAGCCTAGGATATGATACCAACTATAACAACCCCCATTATCACTACTTAATCACTTAATTTTTTTTCTTTATATATATTCATATATTGTTCATGAGGTAAATAGCATAATCATGACTTAAGGTAGAACCATTCCAGCTGGATTGTAACTTATCAAGGCAAAAAGCATCAAGAGCTATTGAGACTTGATCAGAGTCTCTTTTGAGTAGAAGTGATCAGCTTCTACGAAACCCTCATACCCCACTGGTATGAGAATGTTGGCCAAGCGAAAGGTTTCATCCCATATAGAAGGGAAAATCACCCTGGTCCACCAAGACCAATATATAGGTGATTGCCTTGAATATGGAGAACCACACCAATGGTTATTCATAGATCTTAGATCTGATCCTCATATCTTTGATGGAATATTTAGGATAATAGATAACTATTAGTTATTAAACTCATAGAATCCATGGAATGTCATCTTAAGCACAATTATGTAACCTTAAACCTCTTAAAACTTATTTGTCCATTATTTAATTTAGGTATCTAGTTTGCTATTCATAAGAGTCATATAAATACAATACTTGTCCAACATAGAAGTACCCATTCTCATGCACACTCAACTTATTAGCTTTATAATATAAGGTTTGTGTTGGTTTTTTATTCTAAACCAACTTGTCTTTTTGTGGGTTTCATCCCATTCCAAATTCCAATGTGTTCTAATTTAAACTATCATGAGTGTTAAGGAGGTGAATATAAATCAATGATATCCTTTTATGATAAGATTCATTACATCATAACCTTAGATTGAAACAATACATGAGAGGTCTATTTAAGAAAGAATTATTTTCAACTTATGAATCCACACAACCATTTATTACAAAGAGTAAAACTAATTATCTACATCATTCACATTTAACCAATTTAACACAAGAAGTAAATGGCACAATCACATAACATTAAATCAACAACATATTAGAAATTAAGCATACATTCTTAGTATCATAATGGACTGCTGAATAACTCACATTCAATGTATACATTACAGTAATCTATAAACATGCATAACTTTTAGCTATCTCATCCACATATATAATTTTATTTTTGAAAGTAAAAGCAATATGAACAAGAAATAACATATCGACCACAAATAGAGTAACACAATGACTTATCTTGGGAACCCTCATGGGGAATAAACCCAACCTCCAAAATATGTTTTTTCCTCACATTCATAAACTTAAGGTTTTGAATATTACAAGTATAGAAGGGTATATTCAGATCCCTTTCAATCAATATACAATTTAAGAAACCTAATTGTTCCTTTTGAAGATCATGATGCAATTAAGGAATCTCTAATTCCTTTCTCTAAGCCATCATTTTATTTTCACTTACATTTAAGGAAGACATCCGTTCCTTAGGATCCATGATGCAAATAAGGAGTCTACTAATTTCTTTATCTAAGTCATCATATGATTGTTAAAGTTTTACCTATGTTTATGATAATCATTGGATTCACATTTTGAAGAAGTCTCATCGAATTTAGAGGGAACCTTATAAATTTTGTCAAGAACGAATACAAATCCATTCTTTCCTTCTCTAAGTAACCATACTAAGTGTATGAAGAAGGAAATTTATAACTTCCTTAATAATGTATTATCCATCCATTCTTAACACAACAACATTTAGAACCTTAATCCCATTAAGGTAGTATCTATTTCACATTTTATGCATCTATGCCAAACCAAGAATAGAACCTTGTCTATTCTTTCCTTAACTATTTATTATATATTTCATGGTTTGAGAGGATTAAATCTCCTCTCATCCATTCTAACCATTTTTAATAGTCCATAAATCCTATATATGGTCATTAATCGTATGATTGAATATAGTGAGGAAACCCCATAATTTCCTCTAAATATTCTTCTATATTTTGCAAAAACTTGATTACATTAAAACATAGTAAAAGGGTGTTATTCTTCCCTTCCCCATCAATTGGTTATATATCCACTATTCATTACTATTCACTATTCACTAATTACTATTCACTATTCATTATGAACTTTGTGTTCATCCTCCTACACACAACCAACATGTGTAGACATCTAATTATAGACATTTGTACTAGAATTACTATTCATATCCACTATTCATTTACTATTCACTATAGAATGAACTCCACATTCATCCTCCTACACATAACCAACATGTGTAGACATCAAATTCTAGACATTTTTACTAGAATCACTATTCATATTTACTATTCACTATTCACTTTTTACCATTTACTATTCACTATTTACTATTCACTATAGAATGAACTCCACATTCATCCTCCTACACACAACCGACATGTATAGATATCAAATTATGGACATTTTTACTAGAATCACTATTCACATTTACTATTCATTTACGATTCACTTTGCAATCATGTAACTGCATTTACCAATTGTATATCACATACAAAGAAATCACCAAGCATGAATCATAGGTTCATCCATATTTTATATTTTCACAATAAGGATCAATTCATAATCCCATTCGTCATTTGTTTGGAATTTCACCAAACTTAGGGAAGAGTCCCATACCACTTCCCAAGGAATGGACACCAATCCAATCCTTCCCAAACTAGAGAATATTTCATTCTTCTAGTTAATATCATTCACTTGCGAGATAAATTTATGATACAATTATACAACTTTCAATTACTCAATCATTTTTCCTACTATACAAAATCAATCTTCTTTAACATGAATGTAAAAGAATAGCGTTTACAAAATTTATCATAGGATAGTTTATTTCCTTTTTCTAAGTAATATCATAGCAATATACAAAATCTCTGTATTACCACTTGCTCATTCAATTTAACTATCTAATAGGACTCCAATTCATATCAATTTTCCATCTCTAATATTTGAATAAAGAATAAAGGAAGTATTTCACTCCCATTATATTCAAACCATATTTTAAAACTATATTATCGAAGACATATAAAACTTGTCATACAATGTACAGATCTCATAATTAAATAGAGTGGAAAGTTCCAACCTCGAACTCTTGTAGATAAGGTTTCGCTTGTATTCTAGAAAACTCTTAGTGCTCCCCTCTTATTTATTCTCTATCCTAGCCTCCCAACATAACATAACCTCAATGTAATTTATAGCTCAATTTTTTTCAACTAGTAAATCTCTTCAAACCTTCTAGTTTCTGATCCACCAAGGTGGAGAGCATACTCCCTAGGTTTTTCCAATACTTCCTTCCTCTACCTAAATCTTAGTACTCTCCCAAAGCTTTTTGGTTTCTGATCCACCAAAGTGGATAGCATACTCCCTAAGCTCCAATATTTCCTCCTCCCTTTCTTCACAAGATGTCCTAAATTTATAGGATAATTTCCCCACTTATAGCCAAATAGTGGCCTTATTATTTTATTATTTAAAGATGCCTTGGGCCCATTAAGACCTATCATTAAAAGAGTAGAAAAGAGAGTCCACAAAAGGTAGGTGGTTTTTGTTTTCTTCCCAACTAACCTATAGATTAGGTGTAGAATTAAGATTAATAGAGACAAAGAGGAGAATGTCCACCTAATATCCATTAATAATATTAGGCCCATGTAGAGAATAGGGATGGATTTATTTTTAATCAATAGAATAAAAAATATAGAATCCCTTTTTAATCCAATTAGAATTGGATAAAATTGGTGAGTACCTAATTATTTTAATGAAAAGGATGGCTCATCTACTACTATTTGGTAGGTGGGTGTTGCAAGGTTGAAATTGGAGGATCTCACCTACCATTTTAGCCATCCTAAAGCTACCATGTGGAGGAAAAGAATGGACCTATAAGTCAATAGAATGGTCTCTCTATTTTTGTCCAATAAAAATAGAATAAGTTTGTATAGTAGAACAATTCTCCTAATTCCCTTTTAAATTGGGATCAAATAGGTTGTTTACACATAATTTATTATATGGTTACAATTTTGCAAAAGACAATTCCTTAAATTTATCTTTTACAAGACCTCATAATTAATTTCTAATTAATTATATTCTCTAAAAGATAATTAATATTTTCCTATCCTTCAATAAATTATTTATTTAGAATTTTTGTAGAATTCTTTAGGGTCTATGCCCTTTTTATCAGACATTAATTGATCCCCAAGATCAATTAATATCCTTTAAATAAGGTAGGAGGGTGGCAGGTCATGACATAGACCAATATATCCAAGGCCTTCATTCTTTAGCCTTATATTTATCATTATGGAAATTTTCATACCTTGCCCATATCTTCCCAAACTTGTACCATTGTATCCCATTTTTCTCATTAGTTTTGAACCAATTACCTTGGTATAATTTTTAAAACACCCAATTTTCTCATCTCCACTATGGTCTATCACTATCACCAATAAAATTAAAATATCACACATAATCATTACAATGACCTTCAAAACAATCTAAATTATCATTGCAACATCCAACTCTAACAACATGGCCTTTGTCATGGTCAATACAATAATCCTCCATATAATCTCTACTATTACTAACAATATTCAAATCACTAGTTTCTTTTAGAAAATATTATTTCATGTGCAATATTTTCACAAATATGAAAATACCTCTTCCTCGATTGAGGTTGCTTTTATGATGAATATGGGATAGAAAGACCCTTTGATTTTTTGTGTGGTTTTATTATGGACATAAGAGCTTTATTTGACAACTCATATCTTGATTGAATTTCTATTTCCTATTGTTCAAGGATGTTAACCTTCTACTTGATACTTACAAAGATATGACAAATATTTTAAATTATTTAGAGATATAAGTACAATAGAGACTAAAATATTGTCCTTTATATTTTCTCCCATAGTTTTCAATTTTACCTTCAAGTTGATAATTTGTTATAAAAATTATTCTATACTCTCTCAACTATATACCCTTAATGTATGTAGCTGCAACTAAATATAAATAATTTTGGCTTTATTTCTCCCTTAAAATATAGTATAAAGTATGTACAATGCACGTTTTTATATATTTACTTCATTTATATATGGTTGTATTTTATTTTCCACTCCAATTGTGATAAGCATAAGTTCCCTTGCATGTCCTTAATTATACATTTTCTTAGTTATATTTTCCGTAGGTCGAGTTTCATCACCAATAACTATCTTAGAGTTTTTCAACCACTAGTATTGTCATTATTTTTAATTTCCATTAGGGCAAATTCTAGACCTTTAAGAAATTTAGGTTTTGTAAGAGTTTTTTTATGTATAATATCTAGCAGCATATCTCAAAGTTATATGGCTTAGGGGGAATTCTAGTAGCATGATGTCCTTGATATGATATTCATCCAATAGGAACCTTGATTTGTCTAGTATGTTGTTGTAATACTCATTGACACTCTCCAAGTTTATGGTGAGTCTACTTATTTATACTTACAATATTTTTTAGATGATATGTGTGGTGATAGTGACTCTACAACTTTTATCATGTGATTGTATGTCATTTGTCTATGTATTATAGAGTTTTACACATGTAGCCACTAGTTCATAGCAATTATGCACTTTAGGTACCATGCATTATACTAGGATGTTACTCCAATTTTGTGCTTCAAATGTGTTAGGGTTCCTCTAGATAAATGTATTCCATACCTCTTCTTTCAGGTGTTTGATCATTCTAGATAATTTAGGTTCCATGATCCTCTCTGTTATGTTGTTTACCTATTCAAGGCTACAAATTAGGAAGTATGAGTTGGTGTTCATTGACATGATATGGAGGAAGAGGT
>JAQPPZ010005297.1:0-38858 GCA_028583015.1 Wollemia nobilis | reverse complement strand
CAAAAAATAGTCCATTAGAAAAAATATAGGCTTATTTTTGTGGTGGTTGGGTGAACTACTAATTCGTGAGGGAGGAGAAAGCATCGAATAGCAAGACTCAACCTATATGATCAATCCTAAGCTTTAGTCATGAGAAGTTGGAAAATAAATAGAGAGCACTCACCCAAGTGTTGTGTTATCATAGAGGCCCGCTCACCCTTCCATATTCCAAAGGCAAGGTGAAGCCCCAAGAATTGTTGCCCTTTTAAAATAAAGAGATAGGTAAGAGTTGCTTTCTTTAATAACCCACCAAAAATGGATAACTGGTTGAATCGATAAGGTTAGTTAGAAGTAATATTCTCCACGATCCACCAACCAAAGTCATGCCTTTAAGAGTCCATTCCCTTAGTCCTATAGTCCCCATGGCATCATCCCTTGGTCCTGTAGTTTGCATAGCTTAAGAGGTGAATGGAATGATAGTTTAGGGAGATGTAGAATATGCTAAATCTTGGATCGGTCCACCTCTCTATTTTAAAAAGAGTCGCTCTTATTTATCGGGTCATTACGCTATGTAGCTCAGTACTTCTTGGAATATGGGAAATCAAATTGAAGAACACTTTTGGATAAGAAAAAAATTTAAATAGCCTCCATCAATAAACCTTATTACCTTTAGAAGGAGAGAGTAGGACTTCCATCAATAAAATAATTAGTAAGTAGTTATTCGTCTTGACCACCAAATTTCTAAAGTGTTTATATTTCAAAAAAATATGTC
Organism: Wollemia nobilis; assembly: GCA_028583015.1. Lineage (NCBI taxonomy): Eukaryota > Viridiplantae > Streptophyta > Pinopsida > Araucariales > Araucariaceae > Wollemia > Wollemia nobilis. Next base: position 38,107 of record JAQPPZ010005297.1, on the reverse strand, counting down.
ATTGTAGGATTTTATCTTCAATAGGATGAGCCTTTTAAAAAAGAGTAGAAAAGAGAGGTTACTTTCAAATTTGTAATGTCCAATGCTTTAGGTTCTAAGGTATGGGAAACTATCATGCATGTAAGGCATTTATTAGCTTCCTTCCAAAGCTTTAGATAGGTATATAGAGCAAACCACCCTCCCCTTGACTTTTAAAGATAAAGTCTAGGCTTAAATAATAGCTCAACTAACTTATTACCATCACTTGCTTATGGGTGTGAGGGCTCAAACTTGCATGAGGATAGAGAGTGATAGAATTAGATATAAATGGAAGGAGAATTATTGTTGAATTAGCTAGCAATACTTTAAAATTTTGATCTAAACTTTTAAATACCGTTTATGATTGATAAGGGGCTTGTAGTAGATATCTTAAGAGCTCAGACTGGTCATCCCTTTTAAAATAAAGAGAGGTGGCTAAGTTAGCCTAGTGTAGTATATATAATATGGAATATGCAATTCAGATTACTCTACCTTATTTCAATAGAGTAATGGGGCTTTTATGCATCTAGTTTTTAAGTAGAAAGAGATTTTCCCTTTTACTTTACCTTTTAAATGGTGGGGGTGGGAGAGGGACCCCATGTTTGAAACGGGCATCCATAACCAAGCCTCTCCTATTTTAAATATGGAGGGCTGCCCCTATTCCAAGATATAGCAAGGAAGTGGGAGGTCCAAGAAGAAAATATATTCTCTAGCTCTTTTATATTTTAAGAGGTAAAAAAAGAACATGAATTGGCATACAACTCCAACTATGCCTATAGCTATTCGTATATAAATCCATGTCATTACCAACTACAACATCGATAAGAGATATTTTGATCACATTTCCAACTACGACATAGCTTCTACGCTCTTTCAATTCCCTAGTTCTCATCTTGGAGTGATTGGATATGGATATTGCTAGCACCAAAATTCAAATAAAAAAGTGTACTTTTATTTCATCTTTAGTTGATGTGTATCAATCATGAAGTTGACCATCCCCAATTTATTTAAAATCCTAGTATGAGTGGGATGAGATGAAAGATTCATTTCAATCGATTCAATGGGAAAGTAGGTGGGTGTGCTCTCTGTCACCCCTAGGATATCACTCCTATGCACCCTCGAGCCCAACTATATATCTTTACTATAAGGAATAGTAGCATTGGTCCAAAGTTTATCTCTTTAATAAATATTGCTAGCTCCAAAATTCAAATAAAAAAGTGTACTTTTATTTCATCTTTAGTTGATGTGTATCAATCATGAAGTTGACCATCCCCAATTTATTTAAAATCCTAGTATGAGTGGGATGAGATGAAAGATTCATTTCAATCGATTCAATGGGAAAGTAGGTGGGTGTGCTCTCTGTCACCCCTAGGATATCACTCCTATGCACCCTCGAGCCCAACTATATATCTTTACTATAAGGAATAGTAGCATTGGTCCAAAGTTTATCTCTTTAATAAATAAGTGAAAACACAAGACTTTTAACAAACCTTGCCTCTCCCTTTAATATGAAGTCCCTTAAAAAAGGCTCAAAATCTTAAAAAATCACTTCTAATGTTGTCCTTTTTAAAACATGGGGGGCGCTCCCTCCCACCTTTAGAACTTTAAGTGATCTCCCACTTTTTGGTACAATAGGGATTGAACCTGCTGAACACCAATACCATGGTTGTTGTTTTCTAAAGAATAAAAAGATAGAACTTCCCCCTTGGACCAGTAGAGAGGTTGTACCAAAACCTGATTAAGCTATGTCCCTAGTGTACTATCCCCTCTGATGTAGTTGTTCATTGATTTGGATCTGCCACTTTTGATAGAAGGCTGGTAGAGTAAAGAGTTCTTGTCTAAGGCACCTTTGGATGAATTGCCTAAAAATCACCTTTTCATCTAAGGTCACCATATAGTATGCATTTCACTTAGGTTGGGTTTTTTATTTACCCCATATTTATAATATTCCATGTAATGTGGGGATACGCTACTTTCTGATGGAATTTATTCAGCTCTCCCTTTTAAAGATATCTTACCTAGAAAATTTGAGTGAGGTGGATCTTTTTAAAAGGGTGGAACTATATATTGGATAATGAGAGTGCTTAATTTTATTTTTAGAGGATAGGCTAGGCTTTTAAATAAATTGGTCACTAGATAGAAGAATATTTTCTCACGACTTGGCTTGGTGACTTAACTCCTCTCTATTTTTGGGAAGGCTCTTTAGAAAATACTACTCTCTATTTTAAATGCAACACCAAAATCAGTTGGATAAGGAGAGGGAGGAGCCCAAGTGTAGCTGATTAGCCCAAATTTAGGTACTTAGAATGATGAAATCGATAATCCATTCGATCTCTTAGGGATGAGCCTTTAAAAAGAGGGGGTGCTTTAATATAAATGGCCAATGAACAACAAATTCCATATGGACTAGATCTAAAGGCTTTCCAACTAACCAGCTAGTTTGAGGATTTTAATTTAAGAGGTCACTCACCCATTTTAATAAAGAGGAAAGCATTTATTCATGATAAAATAACACTGCATTCCTCTCTTATTACAGAGTAGAGATAAGTTAACTGCTCAATTATCCTATCATGTATGATTAATCTTCTTTTGGGTGAACCTTTTAAAATTTGAGCTTCTTTACTTCATTCAATAATTTTTATGGTTTCATTCACATTACATTCAATAATAATTATGGTTTCATTCACGTTAGTAGGGAATCAAAAATCAATTTGTTTATAGTTCAATATTCGATCTTCACCTCTCCTCATAGCTTTAGGTTTCTTTCTTTTTATAATGTGTAAGACCCCCTTCCTTTAATTTTAAAAGTTATCCTTTTATATAAGCTCCATTATTTCTCACCTCACCCCACCTCACTAAGAAAAAAGGAAAGCTAATTGAGAAGCACCTACCCCACTTACTAATGATTAAAGACTCGACTTTGATTTAAATTTGCTCTCTATTCAAGGGCCTTTAAAAATAGATAGGGAGACTCAACCCAAACAAAGATGATTGATATTTTTAAAGGTTTTATTGTTGGGCCTATATTTTGCCCCTACTAGGATATGGTAGAATCAAACATTCTCTAACACTATTAATAACAACCAACAAATTATAGTTATAGCAAGAAATCAACTTTGATAGCAAGAAAAGCTCCTTCCTCTCCCAACCTCTCCATCAAGAAGAGATAGGAACTAGTCCATGCATGAAGAGCTAACAATGCTCTTTTCATTTAATTTTTCAAAAAATAAAGGGCCTCTTTATAAATTTTATCGAACTTCTCTGCTTGCCATTCCCATGGATATGAGATCTTTAATGGGATAGTCTATTAAAGGAGCTCCAAGCACCAATGAAAATTTAACTAATCATGATGATAGAACCACTCGATTGACCTCTTAAGATATAAAAGCACTCGCTGGAATTTTGAAAGAGGAAACAAGCTTGTAAAATGAGGGAGAGGTACTCGACTGCTCGACCAGATCCCTTAGAAATCAACCTTAAGAACTCAATCCATGGATTAGGAGAGCATCAACTTCCCTTATTTGTATAGAGTGGAAATGCTTCCATTCCAAGCTCTTTTAAATGGTTGGTTTTCACCTCTGCTATTTTTTGGTAGACATTTAAAGCCAACTAAACCTTTTCAGATTGATATTCTAAACCTCCCCTCCCTTAAGAGTGCATAAAATATTGTAAAGGTAGTGAATGCTAACAAAGTGTTTGATGAAGGGGGATATTGATCTTAATTAGAAGATTTTGGATGAGCACCTTAAAATTCAAAGCTTTCCTTCCTAAGTCCTATCTATATAAAATAATATTCAACTTAAAAGCTTTGTAACTTAATTAGGGAGAGGATTTAAATGCTTCCCACCAACTCCAAGATTTATCTTGCTTCAAAAAATAGTCCATTACTTTTAAAAGAGCTAAAACAATTTCATAATTTATGTTAGAGTATATTACATCATTTGGGTCATGTAAATGTACCACCCTTGGTATATAATTAGAGTAGGAGATTGCTTTAGGGGGTAGTCAGCTAATTACTTCAAGTAATATAATAAATGCAAAGGTGTTTATGTGTAGGTTATAAATGTGCAAGGTGTTCCCTTGTACAACTAGGTAGAGTGTTGGCCAAGCAATCCATCTTTCTATATAAAGTGTCTCATAGTGAGTGATTATATATCATTGCAGGTAGAAGTAGGTATAGTGTGTGGATCACCATATAGATTGGTGGTGGTGTACTATGTAATTCTTTAGTATCAGTTTTGGAGTGTTCATTTCCTCCATATTGCATTGTATCATTTTTTGTCACTTTCCATTAATAGCATATTTTAGCATCTTACATTTTTGCATATTTTATATCTTGTGATTGCATTCTCCCTTGGCATTCACCATCAAAAGCTAACAACGGTATCAGAGCCATGGTAGATCAAAAGGGATAGAAAGAGCCATGTTAGATCATTAGGAATAGGAAAGCCACAGGAAAGATAACAAGAGGATTTGATTATTTGTCTTGAGAATAGTAATATTGAATCCTCAACTTCTTAATCCAACTCCTAGGAATATCCTCAACATACTAGATGAGATTTCAATAATTTTTGCACAAAATGGGGAAGAAATAAGAAATGTAAAAATAGAGATAGACATAAAAGGAAATACAATTGATCGGGATGACATACAGGAATACCTCTTGTAGAATTTTGCTATGCATGTGCTTGATGCTTGATCTAGTTTTGGATGCTTCCTTTATAACTTGGATTGGGCTTCCAATGCTTCCTTTAAGAGTTCCAACTATTATCCACCACTAACGCTTGGACTCCCTTGGCTCTAACATGAACAAAAAATAATGTTTCTTCAAAAATCAATCTTACCCTACTTCTAGTGTTGTTCCTTTTTATGCTTCTATGGTGCACCCAGCTATGGTCTTGTTACCTTTGTCTTCTTCTAGCAACTTTGCACCTAGAAGGTTAGCAATTTGGCTCCATGCTTCATTACAAAAATATGGTAAAGTAATTTCCTTATTCATGCTCATTAGGTGGTTGATATGATTTTTAGCTAAGGGATCATTTTCATTAGCAAATTTAATTATATTTTGGACCACTTGAGTCAACTCCTTGAGTTATTGTTCTAACCTTTTCTTATTCTTTTCACTACATTCTATAGATACCTAAATTGTGTCATATTGAGAAGGCTATCTAAATTGACCCCTTTTGGACCATATGACTCACCTTAGGCAACCTCAAAGTTAAAATAGTGGTTTTTACCATTTAAATAGGGACATTTTCCTTTTATAACCCCTTTGGCCACTCAAGCCCTTTCCTACACTTAGCCCTTGGTCACCATGTGACCACACCTCTACAAGTTGATTTTAGGTGCATGCATGACCTAACCTAGGTTTAACCTAACCTAAGGACACCTCGTCACCCCCCTCACCTTACTCCCAAGGCTATAAATACCCCTCTCATTTGAGAGAAAAACATAACGAGAAGAAAAAGAGAGGAGGGCAGATCGAGAGGGCTTGAGGAAAAGAAATTGTTGGTATTTTTGCCACACTAAAAATAAATTTTTAAATTCATCAAGTGAAGTACATCTAGTAGTGAAAGAAAAATTGGATGAAATAATCTTTAGATATTTTTTTGTGATATATATTTTCTCAAGCTTTCCAACGTTATATTAAAATAGCTAATCAGGTGAACGGATCAAAATTTATGGCTACGGGAAACTTTATCACCAAAAATCAATATTTGAGGTAAAAATAGAATGAAGAAATTGTTGGGTGCAGTCAAAATAAAAGTCGCCCCTTAGGAGGGGTGAAAATCATTTTTTCCCTTCTCAGGCACAAAATCAATGGGTGAAAGCACCTTAGGAGCAAAAGCATATTAGGGGCTAAATCAATGGGCGAAAGCACCTCAGGGGCAAAAGCATATTAGGGTCAAAATCAAGGGGTGAAAGCACCTTAGGGGCGAAAGCATCTTAGGGGTGAAAGCACCTCAGGGGCGAAATCATATCAGGGGTGAAATCAATGGGTGAAAGCACCTCAAGGGAATATAATAAATGCACAAGTTTTTATGTACAAGGTGTCCCCTTGTACAGCTAGGTAGAGTGTTGGCTAAGCAATCCATATTTCTATATAAAGCCTCTCATAGTGAGTGATTATATATCATTATAGGTAGTAGTAGGTATAGTGATATAGATTGGTGGTGGTGTACTATGTAATTCTTTAGTATAAGTTTTGGAGTGTTCATTTCCTCCATATTGCATTGTATCATTTTTGTCACTTTCTATTAATAGCATATTTTAGAATCTTACATTTCTGCATATTTTATATCCTGTGATTGTATTATCCCTTGGCATTCACCATCAAAAGCTAACAGTGATATCAAAGCCATGGTAGTAGATCAATAGGGATAGGAAGAGCCACGGTAGAACATTAGGAATAGGAAAGCCACGATAGAACATTAGGAATTGGAAAGCCACAGGAAAGATAACATGAGGATTTGATTTTTTATCTTGAGAATAGTAACATTGAATCCTCAACTTCTTAATCCAACTCCTGGGATGTTCTCAACATACTGGATGAGCTCTCAAAAATTCTTGGCATAGAATGATGAAGAAATAAGGAATGGAAACATAGAGATAGACATAAAAGAAAACACAATTGATCGGGATGACATTCAGGAATACCTCTTGTAGAATTTTTCTATGCAAGTGTTTGATGCTTGATCTACTTTTGGATGCTTCCTTTATAACTTGGGTTGGAATCCCAATACTTCATTTAAGAGTTAGAATTGTTATCCACCACCAACGCTTGGACTCCCTTGGCTCTAACTAATGTGGAGAGAAAATAGTTATACTTCAAAAATCAATTTTACCATACCTTCGGTGTTGTTGCTTTGTCTAATTCTATGATGCGCCCAACAATGGTCTTATCACCTTTGTCTTCTTCTAGAAACTTTGCACCTGAAAGATTAGCAATTTGGCCCCACGCTTCATCACAAAAAGAAGATGGTGAAGTAATTTCATACTTGATGCTCATTGGCTTGTTGATATGATTTTTAGCTAAGGGCTCATTTTCATTAGCAAATTTAATTATATTTTGGAACACTTGTGTCAACTCCTTGAGTTTTTGTCCTAAATCTTGCTCATTCTTTTCACTACATTCTATAGGTACCTAAATCATGTCATATTGAGAAGGCTAACTAAATCGATCCCTTTTGGACGATATGACTCGCCTTAGGCAACCTCAAAGTTAAAATAGTGTTTTTTACCACTTAAATAGGGACATTTCCCTTTTATAACCCCCTTGGCCACTCAAGCCCTTTCCTACACTTAGCCCTTGGTCACCATGTGACCATCCCTCTACAAGTTGACCTTAGGTGCATGCATCACCTAACCTTGGTTTAACCTAACCTAGGGAAACCTCATCACCCCCTTCACCTTGCTCCCAAGGCTATAAATACCCATCTCATTTCAGATAAAAACATAACGAGAAGAAAAAGAGAGGAGAGAAGATCAAGAGGGCTTGAGGAAAGGAAACACTATTGTTATGCTACTAGAATCTTGGTTCATGTATGCAATACTCGTTATCTAATTTCTAGTTGCATATTTCCTTTTTGTTTGATCTATCTTAACAGGTGCTACTAAATCTTTTTGTCTTTTGTATGTGTTTAGGTTTCAAGTTCAAATATTTTAGGTTCAACAAGATCGAATCAATTCAAAGGTTCTAGATCTGAAGGTTTAGAATATGAAACAAATTGTTCCATATTCTAAACTGATTTGAGAAAGAGGTTGAGTGTTTGTGAGTGTGAAACATATTGAGTCTCTAACAATTATCTATATGTTTCTATGGTAAAAAGAGAGATTGAAAGTGATTGAGCATTGTGGTGAATGTGAAGCATATTGAGTCTCTAAAAATTCTCTATATGTTTCTATGAGATTGGACAAGTTCTAGTGAGGACTTGTTGAGCAGTTAGAGAGGACTTGTGGATAGATTTGTGTGAGCTTTTGTGGAAGCTTACAATAAATATTTTAAGATAGATATTGAGAGCATATTGGACAAGTTCTAGAGAGGACTTGCGGACAAATTAGTGTGAGCTTTTGTGAAAGCTTACAAGGTAGATTTGAGATAAGTCTTTGAAAAGACTTGTGAGTAGAGTTGATTGATTGATTTGTTCAAACCTTGGGTTAAGATTTTGGGGTAAATTTAGCAGAGTTGATTTGTGATTAAGTCAAGCTTTATGTTAAGGCTTATGTACAAATATTGAGGATAGATTTGGGCTAGACTGAAGGACTATGTTTAGTGTAGATTTAAGGATAGAGTTTGGTGTAGATTTGAGGATAGGTTTGTGGTAGACCAGAGATAGAGATTGAGTAGATTTGTGCTAGACCTAAGGATTATGTTTAGTGCATATTTGAGGACAAAGATTGATCATATTTGTGCTAGACCAAAGGACTATGTTTAGTACAAATTTGAGATAGAGTTGAATACAAGCTTTGGAGGTGATAGAGTATAGAGGACGATAGTCTCTAGTAGATAGAGATTCATTAGCTAGGGCAGTGCGAATAGGTCTTATGAGTGAGGATAGAAGTCTTTAGTGGATATATATCCATTAGCCAATGCAGTGGAGGTAGCAATTCTTGTCGAAGATCACCAACCAGAGCAAAGGAGAAAGGAGTTCTCCTATGGATAGAGATCCATGAACTTGATTAGGGGATTGGTGTCTCCTTTGAATAGAGGTCCATAAACATTGTAATAGGGAAAGGATTCCTAAGCGATTTATTGAGAAAATATTAGTGAAATATTTTCCTTGTGGAGTAGTCCACATTGTGTGAACCATGTTAAATTGGTGTCTCTATTGTGTGTGGTGATTTGTGCATTGATTTAATTATTATTGTTGATATTTCTATTGATACATTGTATAATATTGATTGGAAAGAAAAAGTAAAAAGTGGCATTATACTGTTCACCCCCTCTCTCATTATAATATTATGTTCTTCAGTCTTTGATTGATAAGTGGGATGGGGCATATGAGGAATTAGTCCAAGATAGAATCCCATGGATACACGAAGGTTGGTCCAATCATACTTAGTTCTTCAGTGACTTCCTTCTAGAGATTCATCTAAGACTTTGTGGTTATGAGCCCAATAGGATAGGGAATGAAATAGCCAACTTTCTAAGCCAGAGATCAGCTAGGGACCACTTCTTGACTAAACATATTACTTTTATTAAGATTTATGGAGCCAAATTTCTTCCCAAGGCACTACCAAAATTTTATCTGATGTCAGTTGTAGCCCTAAAAATTATAAGGTAGATAGCAGAGGAAACCAAAATGAGTTTTACCAAGCACAAGGTAAATATTCCATGGATAGCTTTACCTTGTAGGATGGGGTATTATACTTACAAATGGTAGCTTAGTTTGGTTGATGCTTTGGAGAAGATGGACTTTTTTGGTTTCTCTAAGATTACTTAGTTGCCTTATGATCATTTTGATCATTATAATAAAAATGAAGTAGATAAGGATAAACATATGTTGGACTAAATAAGATGAAGATAGAGAGGTTAAATTTGAAAATTATATGAGTGAATTACCCACATCAGAAGGAGCACCCAAGGCCTTCATATTAGAGAATGTAGAAAACTTAACAAGATCTCAAGATAATAGATTTGAAAGAATGAAACAAGGTAAAATAATACCAATAGCTGAAGAAGTAGAATCACTTGAAAGAATTCATGTAGTAAATATAAGAAGTAGAACAATACTAAATAGTTCTGATGATAAAATTAATGCAAAAAGTAAAAAACAGTAAAACAACCAAAGAGTTACAAGAAAACACAGTAGCATTGATCCATAGTTGAATCCTGAGATAGAAATAAAAAATAATGATACCCAAAAACAACAAGATTCTATCAAAATTTTGGAAAACAAGAGGCTCAATTTTGATGTTGGACAAGAATTGGCAAGGCAAAAAATAAATATCACATTTGATGAGTTGATGACTATTCCAAAGTATAGATATCAGGTTTACAAAGCCTTTGGTTTAATAGATCAAATAGAAATCTAGGTCTGTAGTGTTTTAGCAGTGAATAATACGAAACCCATAATCAAAAGTCCATATTTAGTAAGGCTTTTTTACATATCTCTTAGGTATACATAAGATATAGGAGACCAATACGTGATTCACAACTGCATGTTAGATAGTGGGGCATCCCATAATATTATACCAAAGCAAGTGGCAGACAAACTAGGACTAATATACACTAGATATTCCTCTCCTATATCAATAATGGATAGTAGATAGGTACCTTGTGTTAAAATAATAATTGGTTTTCTTGTCTTCCTAGACTAATACCCAAATAAGGGAATAGTCATGGATGTAGCAGTAGTAGATGTAGATCCTTTATTTTTGTTGTTGTTATGTAGACATTGTATTGAGTAATTAGAAGGATCTATTCAATTAGATTGGTCATATGCTACAATTTTATTAACATCAAAAGAACAAGTCATACTTAGAAGAGATCCTTTTAACAAATACTTGATATAATTAAGAAAATTTGATAATACCATAGTAAACTTAATTAATTCTTTTGAAGAAAAATAAATGGGAGTTTATTCAATCTGACATAGCCCATTTCCTAGCTGAGGTCCTTGAAGCCGTAGTTATGGATCCACAAACAACAGTAGAAGTAGATGCTGAATCCACTAGAGTGCTAACATAAAAATGTGGATCATGACTTTTGATGGTTCCAAATCACAAGCTGGTGCATGGGCTAGAGTAAATCTCATCATTATTAAATGGAATTACCTAAGGATACCCTATAGGTTAGGATTTCCATATACTAACAACATAGCTGAGTATGAGGTATTGTTACTAAGGCTAAGGAAAGCAAAGGAATTAGTAATAAATTACTTAACAATCTATGGAGATGTAGAGCTTATAATACAAGTTAAGGGTAAGTACCAAACAAAACACCCTAGGTTAAAATAGTATAAACAAGTAGTCTAGGATGAAATAGACAAATCCCTTATCTTCAATATATATTATATCTCTAGAAATGAAAACCACGTAGCAAATTTTTTGTCTATAAATGCATCAGATGCTTATTGCCCTAAAATAAATATCGAATATATGGATAGATTTTCCACTATCTCTGTTTATCATCCCTCCATTCCATATAACATTGTATACTTAAAGGTTTTTTAGGATGATGTTGATATTAGAGATTTTATGACCATGCAAAATCATTATGCTGACATTTTGTGTGATGAGAAGTTGAAGCATATCATTGGAGAACCTGTAGAAGTGATAAAATTAAAAACAAATAAAATTTTTAGGGGATTGATTTCTTTGGAAAGTCATTTTGATGATTTTGATAGATCTCACAGGCCTATTGTTCAAGAATGAAAAGTTGATGAAGTTAATATTGGAACAGTGCAAGAACCCAGAATAGTAAAAGTTAATAGAGATTTTGCATAAAGAGAAATAAATTAATATATAAGTTATCTCAAGAAGAATATGGAAACCTTTTCCTAGAGTTATGAAGATCTCAAGATATTTAACACTAAAGTGATGAGTCATATCACTCCCTGGAAAGAAGGTATAAAGACTCATAGACAAAAGTAAAGGAAGTTCAATCCCACGTTAGACCCAGTGATGCATAAGGAGGTCCAAAAGTTGCTAGATGCAAATATCATCAAAAAAGTCAATTTTTCCACTTGGATAGCTAACTTGGTGCCTATTAGGAAGAATAATGGTGATATCAAGCTATGTGTGGATTTTAGAAATTTGAACAAGAACTCCTTGAAAGATAATCATCCACTTTCGAATATGGAGTAATTACTATAAGTAGTTATAGGATCAACCAAGATGTCCTTATTATATGGGTTTTTAGGGTATAATTATATTTTAATCAATTGAATATAGATACAAGACTGCTTTTACCACACACCCTATGGCACATTTGAGTACTTGAGAATGCCATTTAGACTTATGAATGTTGGTGCAATGTTTTAGAGAGCGATGGATTTTACCTTCAAAGGGCTCATGTTTAAAATAGTAGTGATGTACCTTGATGACATAACAGTATTTTCCAAGAATCTAGATGATCACTTCGAGCATCTATCTCAGGTCTTTGAAAGCTATAAAAAGTTTAAAATTTCTTTGAATAAAAAACAATATTTTGGAGTTACACAAGGCAAGTTGTTGGTCATGTGGTATCTAAAGAAGGAATTAAAATTGATCCATAGAGGACTGAGGCTATTGATAAGATCCCTCCAAAGAATTTAAAAGGAGTTAGATCATATTTTAGGAAGATTAATTTTATCTGAAGGTTTATCCCAAAATTTGCTCAAATTGCTAAACCTATTAATGACATGATAAAGAAGGACAAGTATATTAGGTGGACAAAAGATAATTTAAAGGCTTTCAAAAAGATAAAAGATAAAATTATGCAAGCTCCTGTAATAACATGTTTAGATTATTCAAAATACTTTAATATTTATTCATTTTCTTTAGAAGATACCATTGTTGTTTTTTTATCTTAGAAAGATCAGGAGAATAATGAAATATCCATAGCCTTCATGAGTTATGGTATGAAGGGATCCCAGCTAAAGTATACCATGATAGAAAAATAGGCATTCTCCTTGATACAAGCTATGGAATATTTTAAGGGCATCTTTGGATAAAATAAAGTGATTGCTTGCATTCTCTATATGGCTATCAATGATGTCTTCACTCAAAATGAACCCATGGGCAGTTCAACCAAATGGATGGTCAAATTGCAATAGTATAATGTTGATTTTAAGGTAGTAAAAACCATTAAAGAGCAAGTCTTAGCAAATCATATGGCTACTAAAGGGGGAGAATATATTAATAACACATTCATGATGAATGATTCAGAGCAAAGCAACTGAATAAAAAATACTAAATATGAGTGGTACAAATATATAGTCCTATAATAGACATTATCATTCCTAATAGGATCATCATAGAGAAAAATGAGAAGTATTAAGCAATAAGCCCAAAAGTATTACATTTAAGATAATTAGCTATATTGGAGACATCCCAAAGGAGTATTGTCGTTGTGTTTATTTTAAAAGGAAGTTCCTGAGATTATTGAAGAATTTCATACTAGTTTTTGTGGAGGGCACTTTACACCATAATATGATGAGAGTTGTATACTATTGTCTATCCATATTCAAATATGTACATCTATTTATCAAAAAATATCAAAATTGCCAGATTTTTTATGGTAAGAAAAAACTATCTGTGATGCCCTTAAAACCAATGATAGTTGAATCTCCATTCACTTAGTGAGGAATAAATTTTATAGGCGAGATCAACCCAAATTCCTCAAGTAGTCATAAGTGGATAATAAAATCCATTGATTACTTTACCAAGTGGATAGAGGCTACTCCTTTGAAGAAATCAACCCCATAAGTGATCATTAAATTCGAGGAAGAAAGCATTTTGACCATATTTGGAATGCCTAGGTAGTTGGTGATAGATAACGAGAAATACTTTACTTTATTTTAAATGGTGGAGTTTTGTGTTGAATAAAATATTAAACTAGCTCATTCCACCAACTACTATCCATAAGCTGAATATTCTAACAAGAACATCATCACGAGGATCAAAAGATCACTTGGGAAAAATAAAAGAAGTTAAGACAGTGAACTAAAATATGCCTTGTGGATAGATAGACTCTATGTTAAAAGGGCAATAGGAAAGACACCTTATGAGTTGGTATATGGACAAAAAATATTATTGCCTCCACAAGTGGAAAGGATTGCCTTATCATTACTTCTTCAAGATCATAAGGAACCAAATGCTTTATAGAGAATATTGGACCAGATTATCAAGTTAGAAGAAGATAGAAGAGAAGATTTGGTAAGAATAACTCAAAAAAATCAAAAAATAGTTTAGTTATTTAACAAGAAGGTGAAAGCAATACCATTTTCCGAAGATGATATAGTGCTATATTGGGATCCAAAAAATGATAGACAGGGCAAAAAGGGAAAACTCAAGCCCAAGTGGCCAAGTTCTTACTAGGTTGTTCAAAAGGTTGGCCAACACACTTATAAATTGCAAGTTATGAGAGGAGAAAAATTATCCATACCAGTTAATGGTTAGCATCTAAAGAATTTCTAGTCTCATCATGAGGGTGGAAGAAGATGAATTGTATTTGATGTCCAAAAATAAAAAAGGGAAAAAAAGAGTTTGTTCTTCAATTTTTATTGTGTCCTTTAGGTGATTATGTAATTGAATCTATATTTATCTTGGTCATTTAATTTTATAAATAGATTATTAGAAAAATAATCATTTACATCAATATTATTTTGTAGTTTTCATTTCATAGTTTTAGATGATTAGGTAGGTGCCTACGTCCATTTATTTTTAGTTATTTTTTGGGTGATTTCTAAGAGACCCACTGGAGATTCTAATATCCTCAAGAGAATTATTAATATTGATATATTAATCATATATCTTGTTCTAATCAAACCCAGAGTTGGATTGCACAATCCAACTTGGTTCATACCCCTAAATTTTGGAACCATCAAGTCAAGATGTCTAGGTGATTTTAGGGTACAATGGTCATTTCAAAAATTGCAATGTCATGGAAAGGTTACATTAGTCCAAGGGGTCTTCATTGTCATGGGAGGGTTTAGGTCAGTGTCAGGAAGATCAAATTTTCAAAGGATATCCTTCACAAATTCATTCTTTTCCTTTCTATCATTCCATAAAGTTATATTTTATTAATTCCATCCATTATCATTAAGGCCTCCACTCCCCTCTTTCCATTTCATTTTTTCTAACGTCCCCAAGGGTCTTGCCCACATAAATCATTTTACCCCTTCGAATCTAGGATAAAAACATTTTATTCATGCTTTGGAAATTTTGCATTTCATAATAGGTCTCTTTTTCCTAGGTTCTAATTCGCAAGAATCATCTAGTTGAATCAACTATCCTAAGAAAAGCTATCCAAGTGGGGTTGATGACCCAAGAAAATGTAGCCCATTGGTCAAAACTAATTTTTTTTTTTTTCAATCCCCCCTAAGGTTTTATCATCTTATGAGAGTGTCCCCCTTTCGATCCAAAGCAAAAGGCTCATTAATACCTCCTAAGTCCATCCCCAATGTCATTTATCCTCTCACCTATGTTACCACCTGACTTTTATCATTTTGGTTGTGTCATCTGAGAAAATATCATTGGTCAGCTATTTCACCCAATGATACCCCATTAGCCCAAGATAAAGAAGTAAATTTACCCAATCTATCACCAAAAATCAAACCCCTTCGCTAAGGTTGTTAAGGGTTTGTTCTACATGTAAAGTCCTCCCCCATTTGATGGAAAATATTTTCTTCGAAAAGGTCTTGATTAACCAAAGTGAAATTTTTTTATTATAGGTCAGTCGTGCCATCCGACTACACCCCATTGGTCGACTGTCCTAGCTGATGATATCCCATTGATCTAAATTCAAAGAGAGTAATTTTTTACATTTTTATCAAAGTCTCAAGGGTTAGGTTCACATAAATTTTATTTTTCCCTCTTTATTAGTCTAAACCTTGCACATGTTATCTGATAAAAAGGCCCCTAAGAGTCATATGATTTTATTTCAGTCTCCAAAAAGTTCATTAAATTGGCATGCTTCACTTGATTTTCTTGTCTAATTGTACCCCATTGGTGTGAATGACAGAGTTGATTAAACCCCATTAGACCCCCTAATTTTTTTTTATATATTAAGGTCCTAACATTGTGTATTGCTCACTAAGCCCCACCATAGTTTTCCATGCAAGGTCTAAGGTCTAATTTTAATAAAACCTAATAGCTTGACCAAGCAAATTTAATTATGTTCGATTGGTGTGAGTCTCCCAATCAAGCACATCCATTTAGTCAGCTATCATAGCCAATGATATCCTATTGGCTCACTCATCCCACTTGAACGCATCCCATTGGAGCACTCATCTTGATCAATCTACCCCTCTTGGTGCTATTGTAGAAAATTTTTATATCCTTAATAAATGGTTGTCATGCTATCAAATTTCCTATATCCCAAACATATATGCAAGCTCTAGTAAACTTACCCCTTTAACCTAAAAGTTAAAAATTTTAGTCATGTCAGGTTGGGTCAGGATACCCTATTAAGAGCTTTAAATAATAATTGTTATCAAATTTATGCCTACCCAAATTGTAGGGTATTTTATGAATTTTAAATTATGACCAAGATTTCTATGAGTGCATAACGATGTCGTATACTTTGGGTAATTATAGCAGAGATTAAATTTCTATGAAATAGACTGAAAAAGAAAAGATAAACTAGTTTCTTCATAACCATTCAAATCATGTAATGGATAAAATTATTAACTAGTGAAATAACATGCCATTTATACATTCAAATAATACAATATATAAGTGGAAAACACAAACACATTATAAAATGGAAATGCAAGAAAGGATAAGCTAGAATTTGCATTAAATTTTAAAAATTACAATAAGAGCCTGACAGAGTGCCAAGACTTCCATTGAAATTCAATATAATTTGTTCACTCTATTCAAATGACGTAATAGAGGAACTGACCACTCTTCATCCTAATAAAGTGACAAAGGGCTTCCAAATTCTGATCCAATCATTGGAAATGATCTCAACAGACTGGATACACCTTCTAGAATTCTTGCACAAATGGGAAAGAATGAGACTGGGACAAAGAGAAGAAACACAAGGGAATACAACCAAATTAGGAACAAAACACTCGAGAATACCTCTCTTGCAAAATTTTGTTGTAAAATGCTAGATACCGAATTCTAGCTTGAGTAGCTCCTTTTATAGCTTGAATGTCAAAATTATGTTATTGATACTTGGTGTAGGTGCCTCCACATGGATCTCTTTTGGCCATGTATTTTCTTGAGTGCATTACAAGTTTTCCCCATACTATCAAAATTTTGAATTCTTGTCAGCAGTTCTCAAATACCACCAGTTGTAATTCACAACCGTTATTTGAAATCCTTGGCTCAAAATAAAATTTTTGTTTTATTTGTAGTGTGATCTTTTTTATTTGTTTCTATGAGTCTATACCTGCCAAAAATGTCTAATTTCAAACTTTATTTTTGACTTTGTGTTTTTGCTTTTGGCTTATGTTGAAGTCTTTAGAATTATAAAAATTGCTTCACAGCTATTTGGCAATATACTATGGGTTGGTCCTAGGGTCAACGGTAGTGGGTCCTTTAGCATCTATGTAAAATTTTGGTAGTGGTCCTTCTTGAGATCTAACCCACTTCAATCTTCCTGATCTCCACACTTGAGGTCTTTTGTGGCTTCATCTCTAGGTTGTCGGTTTTGATTTCTTTCTTTTTAATATTCTCCCCCTTTTGGATGTCTTTAATTTATTGCATCAATGATCTTCTAGGCTTTAAAGGATATATCAAAGCTAATTGTGTCAAGAGCTTGGAGAGTTTTACTTTTTTTGTCTTATTAATATTTTTTTCCTTTCACACATTATACATAAGAATGTAATTTCTTCTCCTAATAATGCAACTTGCTTAGCTAGTGCTCTATCATCTTATGGCTCACATTCAAAATCCTGGATTTTATTTGTAATAAGATCTTCTAAGTTGGACACCTCTAAAAATTATTCTAGGGAGAAGCCAACTATTGTCATGCCATCATTTATTCTCTACTACAGTTTATCCATCCCTTCAACCCAATTGTACCACCCAGATATGTTTAGAAAAAATAAAAAAACTTCGAAAAATTCATTTGAGCATTTTACTTTAGTTTCATATTTTAGAGTAATTCTTTTCTCTACTACTTCTTCATAATATTATTCAAATTGTTGAAAGATAGAGAATATGGTGTTTATTTGATTTTCACCATGCTCTAGGAGCCTTTTTTTCCTTCCATAGTGACTTTGATAGTGTGAATTTATTTGAATAATCTATGTCTCTCATTTTATTTTGTAATTTACAAATTATTTCTTTCTTGAATTCTGAGAGGAAGGAAGAATAGTTTGTGCTCTTGATTATTATATGTGGCTTAGTTTGAAGACTTTGCATTGGTGGTACCTATGTTGTTTGTGCTTTCATATTGTCCACTTCACTTTGTAGGCTATCTTTCTCTGTTTGGAAAACTATTGAGCTTTTAATTATTTATTCTCTTTCAAGAGGAGTTTTGTTGTTTGAGATTGTATGATTTCTCATGCCTGTAGTAAATTTTCTACTTCTCTAGCTGCTTACACTTCAGTTGTTTCTTGGTCCACTTGGATGGCTATTAAATTCTTCGGGTATGGAATTATAATAGTGTACTTGTAAAATCAAAGCCTAGCTATGTATTTTTCTTGGGTCTTCCCCTCTGGCTACAACTTCTAGTTATTTTTTTCCAATATTGCTAATTATGATGTCTTCTTTAGTATTCACCAAAGTTACTCTATTTAGATTTTTCTCTGTGGATGGGAGAGCAAGTTTGGCCTTTTTGTGCTTAGGATATGAGGCTGGGCTAGATAGCTTAATTTGGTGTTCCATAAAAATATCTTCAAATCCCCCAGCTTTCAGTATTATTTTTTGTAAGGTTGTGGATATCTTAGTTTCCTTATTGTTGATGATCAAGGCCTTGGGAACCATAATTGGAGCTAACTTGGGTATTGTCATTGCATATCTTGTAGGTAGTATATTTTTTGTAGTAGAGACCATAGAATCATATTGAAGCCCATTGACTATTTCTTTTCCTTTACTAATATCAGTATTTTCAGTTGTATCTGGCGTAGCTTCTATTGTTAGTTGTGTTGTATTAGGAGTATTTAAAGCAATTTCAGTAATATCTTTGATATTCACTACAATTTCTATTTTTTCTACTCCTTTGTCAATTTATTCCAAGAAGGGATCATGAAGTTCATCAAGAGTAATGGTAGGAAAGAGGGGAGATACTAATTTGATAGAATTTTTCCTTAACCTTGCTAGTGCAAGAGGATAGTCACCTACTCTTTCAATTTGGGTACTACCTCTCATATTATCTAGGAATTGTCTCCACACATCTTCTATACCTTTTACCTTTTGGATAGCTTGTTGAAGTTTATCTTCAAAGTCATATTTTTTATGATGCACCCAAGCATATTGATGTGTTTTCATCATTTGAATATAATTTCCCATTGGGTCATATGACCTCCATGTTATTTCCTTAAATTAAATAGTCGTATCCTTCAAATATGTAATGCTCGAATCTACATGGTACTAACAACCAGGGGAATTTTCCATGTCTTTTCACTAAATGCATTTTTGTTTCTTCTATAGTTTTCCTAGCTATCTCTAGTGCAACTACTGACATAGGGAAATTTTTTGGCAAGGTCTTTGGAGGAATTTTTGCTCCGTATAATCTTATATATGATAATTCTTCAATGATGAAGTAATCCCCTACCTCTTTTTCTTTTAAAAATGATGCAATCCCAGACCCTATCCTTACTTGCAGTTCATCACATAGCACTTCATGTATGGTTATCATAAAATTATCATAGAACTAGCCAAAGTGAGAGTATCCTTCATGTATCCATCGTAATTTTTCCTATATGTCCTGTGTATTTGTTTGTTCTAAACGATCCAGGATCTGTTTGTCTAGCTGCCCCATTATGAGATGTATGATGATGGAGTAGTGGAAGAAAGAGGACATTTTCTTGTGTTGTTCTATTATGGTCCTTTTTAGCTCAATCAGTTGGGTGTGTATTTGGTTGCTCAATTATTCCACCTGTGCGTATATTGATTGTGAGAAAACTTGATTACATTACATAACCAAGTGTATTACTTTTCTCCATACCACACTAAGATATTCTACTCCCAATACTATTTTTATCATATCCAAATAATCTCTCACCCATGGATTTAATGTAACTTTTTGGATGGGAAAATTATGGGATACAATTTCATAGGGCTCAAACAAGGTATTATAATAATGAGTAAGGATAGCCCATTGATATTGATGATGAATTACCTCTTGCACCAGCTTTGTATTGGATTTATTCAAGATAAAAACCTTTTGTATGCTATTTGCAATGATTTTGAAGATCAATCGATGGTGAACATCTTTAAAATATCTAGAGGAGGTGTCATACACCATGGCTAGCCATGCTATTAAATCTGAGGATAAATAGACTTTCAAACATATTAGTTTCCCCAAATTACTAGTTCATCTATTGCATAGAGGTGTTGGCTTATGCTGCAAATTTTGAGCTCTTCTAAACAAACCTATTAACAACCATGAGATGCATTTCCAATTCTCTTTTACTTGATCAAATTAAATCTCTATGGTGTTTTTAATTTCCCATTCTTGTGCAAAAGTCAATCGCTTTTTGGCCTATATTTCTTTGTGTATCCTATTAAATTATTTTAGAGGGCAACTGGTGCATTTATCAGCATATATGAACACTGGTCTGTGACAAAATTTTACAGCATCCTAGGTATTCTAAAAAACTACGACTACACTTGAAGAAGCCATTATACCATCTCAAATCCCCTACAATTTTCATCTGTGATTCTATGAATACTCAACAATTCTTTTGCTTCAGTGCTACATCATGAGAAGCTTTATGTGAGCCATAAATAGGAAGTGAAGTTGATTTACACATGAGAAGATTTTAATTTTGGTTGTCGATTTGTATTTGAACCTGCCAATCTATGATTTCAAACTCACCATCTTACCAAGAGAATAATTTGCCTTGATTAATCCTGGTATTATCAGAGCATTGATATGTGTGCCTTGTAATTATGTGCAATATTTGATTATTTGTGGCTTGGATTCCAATACTAATAGAATTGGCTCTTGTCAAATTATCCTCCATAAAGCATCCTTTTTATATTATTCAACTTTATATATGCATCATCTAATTTGATCGGGTTTCAAGAGCACTCTTATATTTTCTCTAAAATAAGACAAACCTTTCTCTTTTTTACCTTATGAATTTTTGGATAAATTTTTCCTTGCTTGACTCCATGTGCACTGTTGATTTTGAACCAGTTTTCCTTTTGAATGTTATCTTCATGTAATAATCCATGCTCGTGGTATCTATTTCAAGTCTTTCTTTTAAACATAAGTCATCTTCAACTTGAGTGATCCTTTGGATCTGCTTAAGATCCACGTGTACCACTCCTCTGAATAAAATATATTCACCATTTAATTGTGGGAAGAAAAGGAGATACAGATAAGAGGGGTCGTGATAAGCTTTAGGTCGTATAAAAATATTTCCTAAATTGAGCAACTTAGCTTAGCATGCACCATAAGATTGACCCAATAATGCATACGCACATCTTATTTTGATAGTCATGCTTGGGACTTAAAAAGTGAGGCACATGACATTAAACTGATGATTTTAATTATTTGAATGTCATTGACTTAAAACCTGAGCAATTTCTCATGTGTACACCATTAGAAATTTTTAGATCAATGCACACCATTCATCACCTTCAAATAATAAGTCACTTTAAGTCACATTAGACTTAGGTATATTTTTTTTATTTCATATGTGGGATTTTATTAAATTTATTTTGATGTTTAAATTGTTGGACTTAGGAAATAATATATTTATGATGGAGGGCCTTGATGGGGATGAGTGTGCACCGATACATTAAACACATGTTTTAATATTTAAAAGTTCCTCAAGTCTTATTTTAATTCCATTTTATGTTCATTGATGGAACGAACACTGTTAAATCATGCTTGATCAACGAGTACCATCTGTTTCATAAGACTGGCCCCAAATGTGATATTGAATTTTTGACTTCCTTAGCTAAATATCGATTAACTTTCCAATGCACATTTATATTGGAGAGGACCTATACACACTGTTCGATTTGACCAAAGGGTGAAGACTTTAAATATAAAAGAAATGTGGGAGACTTGGTTAAGGTTCGAGAAAGTTTGCTCACGTGCACCTTTAGATTATCCCTTCAGTTGATGCGTGCCACTCAATTTATCAGGACTTGGGTGACCTTTACCCTAAAGAAATACTAATTTGACTTAAGCCATTAAATGTCAAGCAACTCTAAGATGCGCATGCCTTTGGATTGATAAGAGGATGATTGGCACCATTTGATTTGAGGGATATGTATGATATTTAGCCCAAAGGAGCACGTTAGACTTATTGAAGAAGACATGAATTTATTTTTCTTGGCTTTATCTTTTGCGTAGGTTTTAGAAATGTTCACCCTTGGATGACACAAAGAGTGTGTGCACACCCTTTATCTCTACAATGATGCAGTATGTTTAACCGAAGGGGATGCATACACTTATTGTAGGCAAGTTAAAGTTTTTGATGTTGACATAGGAAAACTTGGTTTTTATGATGGGGAAATCTTTATCAAACCAGGAACCTAAACCATGGGGTTGATATAAGATAAATTTAGGCTATAAAATGCAGAGGGGTTTTGGAGAGTGCGCATAGTCATATTTAGGTCTAATGAGTGTGCATCGTGGGATCTGGTGGAGTTGGGAGGACTTTATTGTGAAAGGGGGTGCATAGACTTAGGTTCTTAATAAAGATGATTTTCTTGAAGTTTGATTTTTAGCATTAACGTTAGGCAAAAATGAGGTGGGCCCTTTTGAATATTTGATGATTTTTATATTATAAGGTATGAGATTAATCTAAATGGTAAGTATGCAAATTTAGGAATTAAAACTTTATGGAGGAGTCGATTTTGATGGATAGGTTTAGGTGAAGGTTTATATGACAAAGTATTTCTAATAATAAATATTTGTCGTGGGTGGATATTTATGAAATATATGATGGGGGTTATGACTTAACAAGAGGAATGACATTATGAGTAAAATAATGAAATTATGTAAAATGAAACTTAATAGGTAGGTTTAATAGTTAAAGGGGTTTTATGAAAATATGACAAGGATGACTAAAATCATTTGATAATAAAATGGATTACGTGAATAATTTTCGATGAAGGTGGATAAATGTATAGGTGTATGAAATTGATACATGGAGTAAGTCTAAATATAATGGGGTGAATTTGATGAGATGTATGAACATGGATGATTTTATGGAATGACGGAAATTATAGGAACGAATTTGTGAAGGAGATCCTTGAGTGGATTTAGCACAAAATTGGACAAAGACCTATACTCTCTTAAGACAATAGAAACCCTTTTGAGCCAACACAACCTTCCTATGACCTCACATTTTTTGTAACTAACCAATGTATATTAAGATCACCTAGACATCCATTTTGACAACCTTTGAAAAATTAGGGATGCAATTTAGGTTGAGATTTTTGAAGCCTAAATAGGTGCATATGAAATGATAAAATAAAGCCTTCACATATTATTGTCTCTCCTCCACAATTTTCAAAGGTTTACCTCTAAAAAATAATTTTTCCCATAAGTTTTAAAAGGGGTCCACAAATATTGTACGCCCAAATCCTTATGAATCATGAAAAAGTGAATATTGCCAAGGTTTGTGTCTATTTTTTTTAGTGCAACCCACTTGAGCGCATGCTTTCAATTAATGTGGTTGACTTAGCTAAATGAGCTCGATTGGTGCGGTTGGTACATGCAAACTAAGTGACCTCCCCATTGATCCTATAAATTTTTTATTAAAAACCAACAAAGCCTAAGGTTTCTATTTAATCAAATCCACTCAGCCAAAGGAAATAAAAGCACCCGATTCGCGCGCTCATCTCAAGTGAAGGCATGTGATTGGATAGAATTTATCAAATTTTATTTTTTGAAAAATCCTAAGGTTTAATGATAAATTAATGCCACCATAAGTAAAGCCATGGCATATTTTTATATTTTCCTCCATTATCATTCCATTAAAGTTGGAGCATTTTCCATAATACTTACACCACATTCCATTATCCAAAGTTCAAAAAGCCCATGATCAAGTTGTATTTTCTAAAAATGGACCTCGGTCATCAATATTTAATTGTACATGCTCAATATGGATGGTGCATGTGACTTCACTGGAGACGAGCAAACGACCTAGATTTCTCAAAGATTGTGATAAAAAACTTGTACCCTGTGGGAAGATTTGTAAGTGATTTTAAAATAAAAATTTATTTTCTTTTAAACTAATAACTATGGTAGATGAGTCCAAAGTCAATATTTGCATTGGTACATGTGCTGAAGTATGGCAACCAATTTAGAAATAAGTCTAAAAATATATTTATTACCTAGTTTTACGTACGAACACAACTCATCAACCAATCATGAAGCATAATAAGACCACCATGATCGTTAAGAATAGTTTATGGAAAATACGTGATTGAGAGGTGGTAGAAATCCATTATATGATTCAAATAATTTGCTTAGAATTATTAAAAGCTCATACACTTTGGATTTACTATTAATACTCATAAAAATCCTTCAAGCTCACTTACAGTCATCACTTACAGTGAAAGGGCGAGGACGTGATAGAATTACAAAAAAAAATAGTGCACTTCAAGCAAAAAAAGCATAGAATACAACCATGGCCTCCACTAGCTAATCCAAGCAAACCCCACTCCCACAAGTTGTTGAAAAATAAAAAATCTCACAAATGGTCCCCCTTATCTACAACTCAAAACAAAGGCATTGACCATCGATATAGAGACATTTACAAAGTAGTCACAATCCAATTTAGAAATTACTCATACGCAACAATTGTGGATAGAAGAGAAGGCAATATTTGCTTTTAATGTGATAAAATATACTTACATCCATCACCCTTGGTTGTTAATAGGGTTGTTTGATGGAGCATGGAGAGATAGATATTCAAAAAGCCCTTACTACAATCGATGGACATTTAAAATGGCAAAATTAATATGCCCCAGGGTATATTTTTCTTTGAGCGTCCTATCATGGCTCATTGTGGCATATGATTCTAAGTCTTGAGCAATTAAAGACTTTGCCAATCGATTAGCTTTCAAGATTACTCCTAAGAAGATTACAAAGTTGTTTGGGCTAAACAAATCTATGCTACCTCTATATAGAAAGGTACTTGAAATTCAATCCCACCATCTTATTGGTACTTTATTTTATCCTAAAATTTTCAATAATAGTGCACAAGTATCGTATATGTTCCCAATTCATAAGTCAGAATTACACCCTTGGATTAGAGACTAAGCTGACATGATAAACATAATAATGGGAGAATGAGACTTAAATTGGGTAGCTAGAGAAGTTTTGTATTTGGTGAGTCAGTGTAATAGAAGAAAACAGCCTACCATGATAGATGGGAACAATAATTGAGTGACATAATGGATAGAGAGTTTCTAGAATTACAAAAAGCTTTTGCCAAAAAGAGAGAGATAATGCCTCGAATTTCACACTAATCTTTCCTTATACACCTAATTATGGTGCACATGAACAAGCCTTTGATTGATAAGTGGGGTGAGGCATATGAGGAATTAGTCCAAGATAGAATCTCGTGGATACATGAAGGTTGGTCCAGTCATACTTAGTTCTTTAGTGACTACCTTACAAATATTCATCTAAGAATTTGTGGCTATGAGCCCAATAGGATAGGGAATGGAATAGCCAACTTCCTAAGCTAGAGATTAGTTGAGGACTACTTCCTAACTGAACATATTACTTTTATAAAAATTTATAGAGCCAAAATTCCTCCCAAGGCACGACCCAAATTCTGTTTGATGTTAGTTGCAACCCTAAAAATTATAAGGTAGATAGCAGAGGAAACCAAAATGAGGTTTACCAATCATAAGGTAAAGCTTCCTTGGATAGATTTCACTTGTAGGATGGGGTATTATACTTACAAAGGGTAACTCAATTTGATTGATGCTTAGAGAAGATGGACTTTTTTGGTTTCTCTAAGATTATCTGGTGATCTTATGATCCTTTTGATCATTATAATATAAATACAATAGATAAATTCCCCAATGCCATGGTCACTCACCAAATAGATGAGTTCAAATATAAAATGCAAGTAGCCATAAGGAAGAGAGAGTCATTACTAAATCTATGGAAAAAGCACGAGAAGGATAGAAATCACACCCATATTAAAATGGTTAATCACTATTCAAGAGAATTAAATTTACTGAGGTAAGCTTTAGTGGAAGCTTCTACCCCATTAATTACTCTTATTCACCCTGAAGAACTACAAGATCCAATGTTGAAGGTGATAAAATAGGAGTCTAAGCAGATTGAAGTAGCTATGGAGATTGTGGAGCTCACTGTTGCACAACTGGAATTATCTTTAGTAGAGTTACCCATTGCTAGCTTGGAGGACATAAGTAAGGGTAAGGAAGTGATCATATTTTCTTTGAAAGCATCTCAACTAGTAATCTTAGAACTGGCATAACTAGTAATGGACTTGAGAAAGAAGCATCAGTTGGCTACAAATATGCCAAAAGTAAGGTCCAAGTCCATAATAGTGAATTAGCAAGAAATTTTGATTTCCAAGATCATGTAAAAAATAATCATACTGGGTGGAGGAATGGCAAGCCTGTTCTAGGAATATAAATTGGTAGCTACAGATCTAGCCATCTCACCTAAACATAAGATGCTTAAAATTGAGGGCACCACATAGTAAGAGCTTCACTCTTACTAGTATGAGTGATGTTGTAGTGTTTGATTCTAATGAGGAAGAAAAAATTTAAGAAATGGAGCAAGGAAAAGATCCAAGAAAAATGAAATACACTATGAAGGGATTGGGGACTAGTGAACCTCAAGCTTCAGCTAATCCTCTCATGACAATAGAGGAAACCATTCCCATGGAGGGAAAATAACAACCATGTAGGTAGATCCAACAACCTGATTGGCATCAGTCCAATACCAAGAATATACATTAACTTTTGCTAAAACACAAGCTCAAGCACAAGTAGCTACCACATAAAATTTTTACAAAATAAATCAGGCATTGACTTCTAGAATTGACAATTTACAAGTTGAAAAATATCAAGTGCAAGTAGAGAATCAAAAATTGTAGGTAGAATTCAACAAATTATAGGGGTAAATATCTCAGGCCTAAGCTAAAAAATATTTTGACAGTGCTAGTTTTGTGAAAAGCTACAAATAAGAATTGATAGGAGAAATGAATGGAGAAGTGAAATCCCTACCAAAAATACTCAAGGATCTGGTGAAAATAATGGATATCACTCAAAATGCAAAAACTTTGTTGCAGGATACAAACCAAAGGGTGCTAGCCATTAAGCCTATTTATTTGAGGTATAAAGAAGCATACAACTAGATTGGCAACAAATACATTTCCACAATAGATGGGCATAATTATAATTATAGGGAAAAATTTTAGAAGATATCCACTTACCTCTATGAAAAACCTTATTGGGAGAATATTCTCCAGGATATGGAGGAATTGACCAAGGAGATAGACAAAAAAGGAAATAGGAATACATCCTCCTTGGGGAGTTTGTCATAGATGATAATTTGGATAAACTCATAACAAAGAGAGTGGAAGAATTTAAGTGTAATGAAGAAGATGATCAAAATTTGGTTCAACAATTGAAAGCGTTGACTCAAGTAGTCCAAAATATAAGTAAATTTACTAATGAGAATGAGTCATTATTCACAAGATATATTAATAAGCTAATGGTCATTGAATATGATATCAAGTCAACATCCTCCTTTTGTGATGAGGCATGGGATCAAATTACTAATATTTTGGGTATGACGCTACTAGAAAAAGACAAAGGTGACAAGGCTATTGTTGGACCCACCATAGAAGCAGATATATAAATAACATCAGAAGCATGAAAAAATTAATCTTTGAAATATAGTTGCTTCCTCTTTAGGGTAGTTAGGATTAGGGAAGTTCAAGCATCAGGGGTGGATGATAGTTGGCATTGTTTTTGGGATAGATGGTATAATTTTCTAGTTTTTACCAACTTATTTCTTTTTGTAATGCACTCAATCAGATCAGTGGTAGAGGAATGGCTAGGTGGATGCACCTGCACCACACATCTATAACAAAATTTTCACATATCAAGCTATAAAAGAAGACATCAGTAGCCAACATCAAGCATCAACATACCAAGGAGTGATTTGCTTAGGAAAAGTGTGGATACCAAAATCTCCTACAATACATACTAAATTTTGTAGGTGTCCTTTTCACTTCCTCTACAATTTTAAAATTGAATTTGATAGAGGCACTTTCACTTCACAATATGAATTTTGATATTATCTTGTAGCTACCATGCATCCTTTGCTTGTGAGAGAAGGATATTTAGTCATCATTCAACCTCTTTTTGAAGTTGATTTATTTCTTTATTGCTCTCCCTTTTAGTAGATTTATATGTTCTTCCTTCATTTCCTTGATCTAATTTAGGCTCTTTTTTCTTATCTATTCATTTGTCCCTAATGCTTTGCACATCTTCTCTTTTCTTCTAAAAGGTACATGTGTCCTCCTTTTCTATTCTTTCCTTCTTTTGTTTATCTTGTTGTATTGACATTGGTCCTTTGTATTTTAAGTGCAAATATGACATGCCTCATCTAAAGCCTATCATACATTTTCTAGCTTTAGTCTATTTTTATTGTGAAAAATTTTGATATCCATAAAATAATGGTTGTCATGCTACCAAAAGTTTTAGAATCACAACAATATGTGAGCTCTAGTGGACTCACCACTTTGACCTAGAATGGCTTGATAACTAAACAGGTAAGATCGGGACACCCTAATACAAGCTAATAATGATATTCTTAAGATAAATACACTCAACCAGATTTAATGTGTTATTTATGTGCAAAAATATTGACCAAGCATACAATGAAAATATTTCAGGAATTAAAGCAGATCAGTGCCTTTTCCATTGGATTATTGTAGCAAATTTTAATCAATAAAGAGAAGAAAAAAGAAGTTAAAGAATGATAAACCCACATTCATTCGAATATTGTAATCAATATGGATTTTTAAATCAGTTATGAAAATGTTTCTTGTAGATTCAAATGACGTAATATACAAACAAGAAAACACATACACACATTGCACTAAATATGCTAGAAAGCAAAAACCAGATGACTTGCATTATATTCAAGTATATGATGATTACAATGATATAGCTTAACTGAGTGCATAGGTATTTTAGTGAATACAATATAGGGTTCACCCCATTCGAATAATGTAATAGGGGAACTATTATCTACTATCCTAATTCTAGTGATAAATAGACTTTGGCTTCTTGAGATAGCTCTTGGAAATCATCTCAAGTAGACTCTTCAACTTTCGATAATACCTACACAAGGATAGGAAGAAAATTAAGAAGATGGATATAATAGAGAAAATAGGGAAAATACAATAGCCCTCGCCAAGACACTCAAAACACCTTTCACAAGATTTTTATGTGATTGCTTGATGATGAAGCTTGCTTTGACTCCTTTTATAACCAAGCTATCCAAAATCTATTACAAATTCTTGGCCCTGGTATAGCCACGTGTGTTCTCCTTGGTCCTGTGTCACTTTGGTTTCATGAGTTTGTTATAAAAGTTGGTTGATGCTAACTGGTATAACTCCTGTTAGGCTACTTATTTGCTCAAGATTGTTATATCCATTATTGCAACTTATCTTCTTGGATTCTTTATTACTAATGGCTTTTTATTTTAAGGGGGTTCTTAATAGTTCTAGAATAGACATTTGAACATGCTTTGTAATTTGTACACAGAAAATTATGCATATTTCCTTGATTCCTATTATCCTAGTCATATGTCTCTTTGTCTTTAGATGATCTTCGACTAGGGTTGACACAAATATGGTTTTTATATGAAATAGAGGAGGACCTGACATGATGGTGAAGATATAAAAGAAAAAACATAATGAGGTGGAACAAGATGAGAAACAATATGGATGGTGGTGGGAACAGTTGGACACAATGGACGTGGAAGAGTACAAACAATGGTGGTGATATGGTGCTTTGTGGAGTAGACTGTGATGGCGATCAAGAGAGAATACCTAGAAAGATGGGTGCAAAGAGGAATAAGAGGAAATGTGCACAAATTGAGAGGAATGAAAATAAAGGTGCATCTCCATAACTATACTCTATTGGAATAAGACCTTTGTAACTATATTCTATCGAGGTGCTTGTCTTTTTTCCAAAACCGATAGTATGCTAAGGCTTTATGATTTTATTCCTTTTGTAGTGCCTTCTACCTCTAATGAAAAATAGGAAATGTTTATACTACTTGTCATATTTTTTTATTTCTACATTTTGCACACTTTGACTCATGTTTGTTACTGAATTCTTTACTCTGCCCCCTACCTTCATTTAAAGCCACGTTGAGATCATCCATTTCATTAGCCGATGGTGGCAACATTATGTTTTACTGGATCTAGATATTTTGGGCCTATTTTGAGCCTATCCTTTGAGTTGATCATTCCATAATATTGCCTTTCTTAGTATAGTATTTGAGATCTTCAGCTTATGTGATGGATTTTATTCACGTGGTTCAATATTTTCTCCTTTGAGAAGATTTCAAGTTTGCTAGGTCTTGTTGCTTGTATTCTAAATAGCCTTACGTTGATGGTGTTTCATTACTTACTTGGGATTTTGTACTTTTATTGTAGCCTTAGTTTTGAAACCTACTTTGAGTTATTTGTTGATCTTTGTATGCTTCAAAAAGGTATGTTCTTCTTGGGACACTTTTTGATTTTACCACTTTTGGATCTTAAACTGTCCAACCCTTCATACCTTCTGTTAGTCTTTAAACAGTGAGCCATGCACCTTCCTAGGTGATATACGCATCATTGATCTTCCTAGAATGATCTAGACCATTGATCCCCTTTTCGATATTCACGTTAGTTTATCACTTATGGATCAATGATAGATTTCTTAGATGAGTGATGAAGCTTTTGTGGAATGCATGATCATTGATTATCTGGGGCTATCACTGATGAATCAATGATGCTACTTTTATATGAGTGATAGCTATTCTTTATTGCTAATAAATTTACATTATTGCTAATGGATGAGAAAAACGAGGACTGATATGGATGATGGGTGAATTTAAGGAACTTCAGAAAAAATTAAGTAGATGGTTTAGTAAGTACAATGTTTATTCAATGCACGACAAGAGGGAGGAAACCTAAGACAATGATGGCCTGATACTTGATGGTTAAAAACAACTTCGTCGCATCATTGATGAAACTTTATTATTGCTAATGGATCGATGACAAGCTTTTCCTAAGAGTGACAAAGGATAAAAAATACGAACTCAGTCATTCACTATCATTTGTGAAGAAAGGGTTTTATTAATGGATCGACGATAGGATCTCTTTATGAGTGACATACCAACTTGGACTAGGGGTGCGATTTAAGCCAAAATTTATGTTTACAACTTAGGTGGATGACATCCAAGCAGTGAACCATATGAACTACAGTCTAAGCATCATTGGTGGGGATTGACTATCATTTATAAACTGGAGATGGATCGGCAATAAAAGGTTTGGATGAGTGATAGCATAGTTTAGGCTTTAGACTATCATCAATGGATTTTTTCGATCATGGATGGAAGCGATGGGAAATGTTGGTGGGATAATCTAGACTTTCTTTTAACATTGAGTGAACACAATAGATAACACATATTTTAAAATGAATCACACACATCGCATGTATCACAATAAAAAATAGTGAGTTGGATTTCATCACCAACCATTGTTTGAGAATTGGTGACGGTGGGCTTCATCTCCTCTAGTAAATCTCTGCACTTAGCAACCATAGTCACCCATGATCAAACTTTATGGATTTCATCACCAGGAAGAATATTATTTGCCATCCAATCATATATTTCACCCTGCATAATAATTCAGATTAGCACATTTACAATACACAAACCCCACAAAATAAAAATATATATAAAAGAGATAAAAAATAAAAAAATTATTGTATAGCATAGGATTAATTGCTTGTTTGAATCTGTTTATTCTCCATTTGCATTTTTTTGCATGTTCCACACACATCACCATCCCTATCTGACTTATTAGTTTATGGTTTGAACCCAAAGCCAAGCAAATATTCTGAGTCAAGCCCTTGCCATCCAAAACACTTCATACATGGAGTGTTCCACGTCTTCTCTTACAACTTCTATGGTTAACCCTGCTAGTGTGATATCGATAAGTTATTCTAGTTTGTCTGTGGGTCCATAACATGCTATGTACACTTCAAATACTGAGGTGTTACACAGAGTAGCCAACATCCCTATATCAAAAACCAAACCTTCATCTCACATTGATCATAACATCACCCACATAGACATGGCTAAAGTAGAAGCTTTTCAAATATCTGCTAACTATGTTCTAGAACATATCCATAGTCCACCTAGGCATGATCCTTCTTCTTAGTAGGAGCTTACCCACTCGTAGCCTTCCAACTTTACCTAGGTGTATACTAACCCTCTTTTTGAGGTGTCAACTACACCTTCCCAACATTGGTCCCTTACACAATAGTCATGTGCTCAAAGCACTTCCATCCCATCCTCATACACCACCACCTATCTTATCCTCTATCTACTTCATCCATTCCAACCATACTACACCATTTGGCTTAGAGATTGTCATTCAATGATTATGGCAACATCTCCACAAATTGCTTATGGCTCAACAAGGTGCTCAATGTTGTTTCCAACAATAAGTACAGGTGACAGATATTAAGTCTCAACCTGTTTCCACCCAACCCATCTTCTTTTCATCAAATACATCATGGGTATCACTGTCTTCTGTGGTTTCCATCCCCAAACCTCCATTAATCCACACCCATTCCATTCCCACAAGTCAACCCATTCATAGTCCTCAAACATCATCTCCATTTCATAATCCATAATCTTTCCATCATCAAGCCCAACATCCCCAAATTCAATCCACTCCACCAAATCATCAAAATCTCATCACACCTTAATATTTCACCACTTCATCTCCACACAATCATTAAGTGATTTAGGGCTTCCACATACCTGGGGAATATCCTAGAATTCAAGCTATGCAACAACAAATTAATATCTTGATGCAACATACTCTTGGTATGATGAACCAAAAGTCAACTTTGAGACAACTTATCAATCAACCAATCCACTTTTTAGTACCATCACTACCATATCTTGTAGATTTTATAGTACCAAAATTTGACAAATTCAAAGGGACTAAGGACCCTAGAGAGCATGTGAGCACATTCATTCATTCATGTTTTAGAATCCAAAATCAAGATGCCCTAATGCTCAGAATCTTTCTTCAGACATTGGGGAAGATATCGTAGAGTGGTATAACCATCTACCTCATCATAGTATTTATACTTTTGAATAGTTAGTGAACCAATTTATCAAAATATTTTCCCTCAATGTTAGAAAGAAAATTTTACTGACTGACTTATATAATCTCAAGTAATTTGACGATGAGTCAGTCTATGACTTGAGTAACTATTGGAGGGATTTTATACCAAAACTACCATTTTCTCTACCAATGGATGAGCTAACTCGATTGTTTACCAAGAGTTTCCTGAAACCCATCTTCTAGATATTACAATTACAAAAATATATATCATTTGAATAAGCTATTGCCCAGACTAGCATCATTGAGAAAATAAAAATACAAGAAGGTTTGCTAAAGCCTAAAAAGAAAGAATGGTAGAACAAGGGCTAATCCAAAGGAACTTATACTGGCCAATCCAAGCCAAGTCAGGATAATCAAGCAAATAAAGTAAATAAAGTGGTCATGAACCAGCCGATAATGGCTCAACAATAGCAACCCATGCAACAACCACCACAACAAATTGCATATCATGTAGTTCCCTCACCATCACAAGTTCAAAATATAGAGTAAACTATGGACAATCACCAATG
This sequence comes from Wollemia nobilis, assembly GCA_028583015.1. Lineage (NCBI taxonomy): Eukaryota > Viridiplantae > Streptophyta > Pinopsida > Araucariales > Araucariaceae > Wollemia > Wollemia nobilis. Next base: position 4,362 of record JAQPPZ010005297.1, on the reverse strand, counting down.
TCGATAATTTGTTTGTCAAAACTACCAATACACCCACTTATCCAAATCATATGCCTCCATATTTCGTAGGTTGTATGACACAAATCAAATTGCCTTACCTGAGGTCAAACCAGATGATCCTACAAAGCATAGAAAGGAGTATTTGTTTTACCCTTATCATCGATAAAATGGGCATGATATCAATGGTTGCTACATATTTAAAGATATAGTGCAAGACTTAATTGAATTAGGGGCCATCAAGCTTGATAGTCCCTTAGATCAACAAAATCAAAACCTTGGTATCTATCAAACACCACTTCCTCATCATGAGGAATTACAACCAACAACAGGAGGGTCAAATACCAAGACTCCTCCTAATCAAGTTAATCATATCCAATAATACCAAGGTTTTGTAGGTGCTCTTCATGTAGTTACCCAAGGTCAAAAATGCACTACCAATCAACAAAATACACAACAACAACCTGTTCAATCTCCAATAGCACCACAGGAAAGTGTGCCACCTCAACCTACAATTTCATCATCACCCATTCAATTCTCCACCAATTCTTCCCAACCAATTCATATTCCAAGCCATCCACCTCCTCCCATTCAACCTCCTAATTTTCCATCAAGGTCAATCATCTCTTTGAGTAGCCAGCTAACCACTAGCCTTAAGATGGCTTCAACAAAACTATCTATTTACGAGCTAATTTAACAATCTCCCCCATATTGTGAGGCATTAATGGATATTTTAAATACATTGAACTCCAATCTCAGGATGCTAATGCCTTTAGCAATTTTATAGGGAGCATCTGAACATGTGTGGAGTCTACTATTACATTCTATAATTTTGAAATCAAACCAATATCATCAGGATTAGTGGACCCTCCATTGCATATCATGGCTCAAATTGATAGGAAGCCATTCAAATGAGTTTTGATTGATATCAAATCCTCCATCAATATCATCACCACATCCAATATCCAACATCTTAATCTTCTACCATCTCATATCACCAAATCCATATTCATCCTAAAAGTATTTAATGATGCTCTCTATTCCACAGTTGGCAATATATTTTTACCCATCGAAGTGAGGGTAAAGATATTGCACACCATGTTTCAAATATTTGAAGTGTCCATGGTGTATAATGTACTCCTTGGATGTCCTTATATTAAAGAAATAAAATATGTCCCTTCTATACTTTATCAATGCTTGAAATATGTACATGAGGGATAAATTCATTGTATACCAGCAAACGTTGAATCGTTGAAGTATTGCAATTTTATTTCAAATCCTTACGAATCTATGCTTCCTTCCACCCACCTTTTTTTGACATCATCAACCACATCATCCACCACACCATCCTTTTCTTCATCCAAAGTTCCTATTCCTGAATAATATCTTCATCATCATTGCCTATATGTAAGTCAAACCTAATCCACACCAATCACATCATCATCAACATCATCCATCGACATTCCTTTTACATAATTTTCCATTCATCAAGTATCTAAGCCAAATCCACCTCCATCCATATTAGCTTATGTCTCACAAGTCAAATTAACGGATTTTGAGATACCTTTTCAATCCATACCTCTCCCATTATTGGAGCCGTAAGCCAATCCCAAGTCCTTTACATCCACTTCCATATCCACTTCTACATCCACCTCCACATCATCCCAAGTTATAGTCCACGTCACTAATCCTGGTATTGGTGAATACGCAGTCCAAGACATCACTATCATACCACTTAATATCCAAACTACTAGGGATTACGATCACTCACATGATCCACCCTTATCTATAGGAGCAATGTACAATATAGTTTTAATGCCTAATAGCAAATATTTTGTGTATGGTGGGATTGATTCATCATTTAATCCATCTTCCCTAGATAAGACCAAGTAACCAACACCTGCAAACATGCAACACATGGTGGGTTTTCCATCCTAGTATTTTCATCGAGTCAATTGGTAAGGTTATGGACTAGGACGACATGAATAGGGAATGCATAAAATCATTGATATATTATATTGAGGAGTGCATGACCATTCTAGTTTATGCTATCATTCTCATTTTTGCACCTCTTCTTTTGAACAAGTTTTTCAAAATTTACATCTAAATTTAGAAGAAGAAATCCATCATCCTGATAACTTTGAAGAAGAAATCTATGAAGATATCGATGTTATGTTAATCACTTCTGATGAATCTAATGAGGAATCAGAACCCTTCATTCCATTCACTAAATAGGATGAGTTTTACCTTAGAATGTTCGCCATCCATCAGCTCATATTTCACTTGCTTCTTTCATAAAAGTGAGCCAAACCAACCGGTGAATCACCTCCATTTCATTAATTCACCTCATCAAATATTTTGCTTGTAATATATGTACATAACATAAAATTCAAAAATCTAAATTAAAAAAACAAACAAAAATATCTTTCCATTTTATGTACATGGCTTTTTACCAGTTGCATTTATTTGTGTTACTCATTGTTGTTTAGGTTCCCTAAGCTCTTACATCGGTTCTAGTAGATAGAATCCACCCATCCTCCACATTGCCAACTACCATTTTCCCTCCCTTAAGTTAACATGAATCCTATTAACTTATTCACCCCACTTTGTAATCCATACGATTTAGCAAAGCCAATTCCAATTGACATGAGCCTTATTGACATGGACCAGATTTCCTCACCCCAATTCTTTTTTGAATTTATCCTTTCTGAGGAATTGTTAAGGGCTTCCGCCAACTACATTCCTCTGTCACCTCCACCTTCACCTTTACCTTTAAATCTTGAGGTTTTTCAGGAAGACATAAAAGAGGTTAAGTCAGAAGATTTTGATGATGTCATAGATGACATTCATCTGATCCCAATGCCCCATTAGCTTGAGGAAGGTTCTCACATGTCCATTAAATATACCATCTATGTGAACCTTAGTTCAGACACAAATAATCCCTAAATCATCAAACTTGGTAAAAGTTTATCCATAGATGAAAATGAGCAATTAATTGCTCTCCTCAAGAAGAAGAAGAAGGACATTTTTGCATGGTCCTATAAAGACATGCATGGTCTTAATCCTAACTTGGTTGTCGACAATCTCACCTTGCATTCTGATGCTAAGCCGGTAAAAAAAACCTGATAAGGATGCATCCTATCATTGCCCTCATCGTCAAATAAGAGATTCAAAATTTTTTAGATGTGGGTTTCATTATTCCCATTAATTATTCTGAGTGGCTTTCAAACATGGTACCTGTTCACAAGCCTAACGAGGTGATACACATTTGCACTAACTTTCGAGATCTTAACAAAGTGTGTCCTAAGGATGATTTCCTCTACCAAACATCGATACTCTTATTGACACTTGCGCTAGCCATGAAATACTTTCTTTAATGGATAGGTTTTTAGGATACAACCAGATTCTAATCAATCCTGATGACCAACGCAAAATAATATTCACTACACCTTGGGGGAATTTTTGTCACAAGGTGATGCCCTTTGGCCTCAATGACACAAGTGCCACTTATCAACATGCCATGACATACATATTCCATGATTACATGCATAAGATCATCAAATATTATGTGGATGATCTCTCAGAAAAATTCAAAACTCAACAAGAGCACATTGGTATTTTAGGAAAATCTTTAATTGACTTCTAGAGCACAATGTAAGGTTGAACCCCAAAAAGTGTGTCTTTGGTGTTAAAAATGACAAAATATTAGGATTCATTATCTCCAAAAGAGGCATTGAGGTGGACACAAACAAAGTCAAGACCATCATGGAGATGCCTCCCCCAATAAATTTAAAGGAATTATGTAGTTTACAAGGAAAGATTCAATCAATCCATCATTTCATTGTGCAAATTTATGACAAATGCAGGCCATTCAATCACCTGCTACAAAAGGGGATGAAATTTTAATGGATAAATGAGTGCCAAAAGGCTTTTGATGACATCAAGAAATACCTGGCTTCTCCACCAGTATTAACTCCTCCTCATATGAGGGTCCCCTTCCATCTTTATATTTTAATAATGGACTTTGCATTAGGGACAATGCTTGCACAAAAGAATGAAAACAATCGAGAGCAAGATGCCTATTACATTATTTGAGCATTGGTATGTAGCACCCTAAAATTGGCACAGTTAAACCCTTAGTAAAAAGATAAAATTTGAATTTTAACGTCGAAACCGCCCGTTAACCGCTCACCCCGTTTTTCGTGCCATTTTTAGGATTTGTTTTGACCGTTGGACGATATCATCGTCGATCAAACGAAATCGTCCCAGATTGGATGAATTCATCTGGAACAGAACGTCCAGATGATTTCGTCCCAAAACCAAATTTTCATAATTAGCTTCTGTTTCAATAGCCTCTCCAACTTG
>JAQPPZ010005296.1:0-39256 GCA_028583015.1 Wollemia nobilis | reverse complement strand
CAGATTTACCCCTTAAATAATCAAATGTCTTAGGATATATACTTTCAAACCCTAGAAAATCGAATAAAGTGTTGTTCTCCTAACACAGCACGGAAATAAAAAAAAATTGATTCCTTAGCATAATACATGCAGACCCTAAAAAAAAAACCTCTGATTCTTCGTCTTTCGCTCAACCTTCCTATTGGTGCACGCTGGAACCCTAACCAGGGTTACTGCTCATATTTTTGGCCTTCCTTGCCTGTGGTAGGAATCGAACCCGAGCCAAACCACAAACACGATTTAAAAGCTTTCACCAAGACGAAGAGGAGCCCCTTAATGTTCTGTTCGAAACCTGATTTCAACTAGAAATTTTCAATGTTCGTCATTTGTCGTCATCTCCAACAAAAATTCTACCATTTTTCTCATTACGCTCAACCTCAGAACTCACATAAATACGGATGGCTTACCCCAAATTTCATCGAATCTGAAGAGAGGCTTCTCAGAAGATCCCGTTGGTCCAAACGCTCACCTTCTTCTGTCAAGAGACAGAAACCTTGGTTCAAACCGCCCTCGTCACTTGACAGAACCGGTCGTCAACCCCTGAATTCCTATCTGCCCTTTGATTTTCATCACCTCGTCACTTGATAGAACCAGCAAACAACCCCTGAATTCCTATCTGCCCTGAATTCCTGTTGGTGCACACTAGTATCGAACCCGAGACATCGGTGTTCCGCTCTCGGAAAGCATAATCGTATCCAAATTTAAGCATGTAAATAATAAGGGATTTAGCCTCGAAATTTTAGCATTATTATCATTATCTCAGTAATCCATAAATAACTCGTTTGCAGTACAGAGGGGCAAGAGGTGCGCGTGTAATGGCCGATACCAAAGCTCCCGCATCAACACAGAGTCGCTCAGTTCCAGAACAGGATAAGATTACAGAGTCAAAGCAAGCTTTAATATCTTTATCAGAAAAACAGGACTTAGACCTCCTTGAAAGAGTTCTTCTCGATCTAGGCCAGCATTGATCAGGGCTGCTGCAAAGAACCACAAGGATGTCCTTGTAGTGGTTGACCTTGTAGACTATCCTGCTCTATTAGGGTACTTGCAAGATGAATTAAATGATGGAGAAAAATCATATTGAAATAATCTATGTCAATGGAAATCTAAAAAAAAAAAAAGGCATGTCCTCGGATGGCGAGGATTGTCCTCTATGGAGTTTCTAGTTTCTGATCCACTCAATGAGTGGAGAGCATACTCCCTAACTCCATAAACCAGACTCCTTAACCCTAAGGTCCCTCAGGCGGATCTCACCGCTCTGATACCAAATGTTGGGATTGAACAAAAGGCTTGATTTTATTTACAAGTTATCTTACAATATATAAGCATCAAGCTTAGGAGGGAGATATGACAAGTGTCATAAGCTCCACTCCAAGTGTCTTTCATAAGACACCACTCCAACTCAAACTGAAGACAGGGACAAGTGGCAGAAGACAAATGTCAACCTATCAATTATAGGCATAGTGCACATTATAACAATAATATTCTAACAATGACATTGCTTACACTCAAGTTTCACAAAGAAGAGAGCATAAAATAAAAGGAGTTGATTGAATCTCTTAAGAAGAAAGAAAAAGTAGACGAATCATTTTTGGAAAAGTTATTTCATTCTTCATGCAATATTGATATTCCAAGTTCATATAACTTAGGATCCTATTATGATGCTTTAAGTGAATGTTCAGAAGTCTCTATACAGGAAAAGAAAGAGTCATATGATTCTAAGGACAAAAGCAAAGAAAATATTCTTATGCAAGAATCTGAAGTCAATGAGAAAGTACAAGAAATTTGTAATCTTGAAGCTACAAATACTAGAGAACATGAAGTTGAATTCAAATATAAGTTCAAGCAAGGAGAAGAAAGAGAACTTGATCAAGATGAAGGTCACATACATTGTAAATTCAATTGAAGGATGAAGACTAGGGTTATGCGTAAGGGGTCGGCCCCAAAATGTATTTATAGAAATTTGGCGAATCAGTTTCAAAATCCAAGTGAATAGTGTCTAAACACATGTATAAGGTTCACTATTATTAGGGGTAATGTTGGAAATTTAAACTTAAAATAGTTAAATTATTATAAAATTGGGGTGGATCGACCCAAAAAAAAATTGCACCCAAAATTTTTTGGCTAATGGGCCCTAGTCAAGGGTCCCAAATTAGCCAATTCCAAATTTCAAAAATCCTAATTTTAGCTAATTTGGCGATAAATAGTCGCTATGCATAACCTTGATGAAGACCTTGATTGAAGACTAAAGTCTTCACATGGTGGCAAGTCGTACTAATGCACATCATTGTTAATGTTGTGCTACCGTATACTTCCAAAGTGAGGTTCCCTTAAAACCTCCTAGCCAAAGTATAGGCTCTATTGGCTAGCACTACGACAGAGCCACTGATTATTTCCTGGGGGAGTGTTCTACTCGCACAGTTGTACGATGAGCTCTATCGGATAACTCAATGGGGGAAAGCAGTAGGGTGCAGCCTATTTCTTCAGATCTGGACATGAGAGCATATTTGAATAGACCATCCTAGAGGATTGCCCCTATAGATTACCATGATAGCATATGACTCTTAGTGCTACACAACTTATTGGCCTACAGGGGTCGAGACCTATAGGAGTAGATCTCATGCAGGGTACCTCTATCACTACATGGATCGACTTACAGGATTATGGGTAGGGTAGGTTATTTGGTGCCCTTATATGGATTGCCCAACATGGGAGGAGGTAGACCACTACTTGAGGTAGGTGAGACATGATAGATGGGTCATCGGGTGTAATATCGATGTACGAGAGTTCATTTCTTGCGTGTCTCTAGATAGCTTGAGATGTCAGGATATCCCAAAGGATCTATTACTCTACTGCTATCTTAATATGAATACCCAACTAGTCTAGCCTCGGGTGACCCCTCTAGGATATGAGGATGATATATTCTAGTACTCAGGGTTGGCTGATGCTAGCACTACAATAGACTATGAATCTTGGTGGATTACTAGGCTATGATAAGGTGGTGGTCCTTTAGTTCGATCTAGAGATGATGAGGTTGTAGAGGTAGCAAGTGAGGATCTTGAGGAACAACGCACTCGCTAGCGAACAGAGGACATATGGGGCTAGGCTACTATAACATAGGAGGAGGCCCAAGATGAGGAGGAGGGTGAAGAGGAGCCAAATGATGAGGTGTCACAACTTAGGGCCCAGGTAGCTAGCCTGTAGACCTAGTTACAGATAGCTCAGACGCATAGAGAGGGATACCTCTATTACGACCCTTTAGACTCAAATGAGAGTGGTCCAGGATCAACTTGAAGAGGGGCGGGCATAGTGGTAGGGGTACCAGGAGGAGCGAATAGATCACTAGGCTCATATTGATTCCACTACTATAGAGATAGACAATATCACTAGGCAACATGATCTTCTTTAGTCTCAACTAGAATTTAAGACTATAGAGCAGGATCTGCTCAGGACAGTGAGGGGAGATCTCTCGAATTCTTAGGCTACTCCTACATATTTAGCTATACAAAGGCTAGCAGGGCTAGACATGGCTACATAGATTAGGAAACTACAAGATATAGTTTTAGATGATGCGAGGCAACATACTTTAGATGCAACGCACATCTATATACTTGAGGGTGAGGTTAGACTATAGGGTGGCATAGTGCCTGATAGATATATATTATCAGCATCTTAGAGGACTAGGTGGTAGATTAGAGAGGTCCACAGGCATCAGCTCGAGGCACACTCGTAGAGAGGGTGGATATGGAGGTGGAGGCCAACCAAGGGGTGCAAGCCCAACTTAGTACACATATTTAGATACATGTACCATTTTTGAGTGTAAGGTCTGAGGACCTACACAGTTGTAGCCTACGAGCATTTTTGACATACCTCTATGTACTTTGACATACACATATATATTTAATATTATCTTTTGAGACTCATTATGTGTATTATGTGTTGTTTTTGCTTATGTTTATATTTATGAGATGCACATAGATGCAATGTTGATATGATTTGTTTACTGTTATATGATATGATGTTTTGATGGCATGCATTATCTAGATAATTTATGTATGCGTAGATACTATGATGTAGATGTGTATATGGACTACCTATGATGTGTGCATATAGGGATGCAATGATTTGTTTTAAATGCATGTTTAATTTTGATTTAATTGTATGCATCTAATTTATGATATGATAAATGCAATGTATGTAATGCATTATTTACATGATGATGATCGAATGTAAATAAACCTATATGCTTTAATCACTTAAAACATAAGGAATGAATGCAATAAGAGTTTAACAATATAATGGACAACACCACAGAATGTATAAAAATCATGAATGTAAATGTTAAATATTACCATAAGAAATAGTTATTTAAGCATCCATATGTGATATGATATGATATGAGATGTAATGGTTTTCTATCGTGAGCTTTTGTGAATTAAAAGATATGCACAAAATAGTAAGTGGTCATCTAAATATCCTCGTTGATATCCATATGGTATCTATTCTATGTTATGAACACCCTTTAATAAACAAAACCTCATAAAAATAAATTGATGATTGATTGATTGAAATGAGTTGTTGCTATAAGGGATTTTTGAGGTTTTCCATGAGACTCAAATACCCTAGTTGATTAATCAAAAGTTGTATAATGATCATACTATACTCTTGAAAGACCAAGTTTTTGTTGTGAAGACCAAGATATTCATTATCCTTGTGTGTGCAAATGAATATATTAGATGGGACATAAGACTATCTCATTGCCAGGCGGGATTCATTCAACAAATTGTTGTAATGAGGATCATCACATGTTCATCATGATCCTAAGTTTGGATGTAGTTAAACTAGACCACTAAACAATACAACCCACCTAAAGCTAGCTCATTTGTAAATTTCTTAGAACTACCCCAATGTCAGGCATGATTCATTCAACCCATTGTTGTATTGGGGATCATTCTATCATTTCAAGTAGTGACCATTCTAGGGATTCAAGCTCTTCACCCCATTATTTTCTTTTGATTTATTGGGATACTTGCTCATGCTTAGTGATGAAAATCATTGCTTATTTTCAATTTTTGTTTTTCTTTTATTTTGAGTAAGGGATTTGATTTTGGAATTTTGCTTATTTTTGTAAGCAAGGGATTTCTTGGGCAAGGGGGAGCTTGTCCTTTTACCAATGATCAATACTCTATACCATGCACATCACAAAATGAGCAAGTAAAACCTTTCACTTAAGGTGACTAGGACCACTTTGTAGAGTTCATATTTCCTTATACTAATTAGGATTGTTAATGTGTTTGATTAGTGATGGGATTTTGTCATATGCTAGGTGTTGTCAAAACTATACCTCATATCCAAAAGCAAAGTAATATTTCTATTAAATATGAGAAAATCATTAGGTATGGCTGAATGACCGAAAAAACCCTAGTACATTCCTTATAACAATATCAGGGGTTGTGTTGAGAAACACAATTACTCACAAGGGTGATGGATGATGATGATAAATAGATGCATGATTAAAATACAAGCGTGGTGTCGCTTATCGGATTGTAAACACAACCTATTCTAATGCAAGTGTAGTGGATGGACATGCCTAATGCAATGCAATTAAATGAATGCATATGTAAAATGGAATGCATAATGTGACTTTTTATATTTTTGATGTTTTGCAATGTTTTTGAATTTTATTGCTTTTTTATTTTTATAGATTTTGATGTTTTCCATGTATTTTTTGAAATTTTGATTATTTTAAATGTTTTTGAATTTTTGAATTTATGTGTGGAATACCTTAAGATGAAGGATGTTGAGAGGTTCAGGCTCATTAACACCTCCAAGCGATGTTAGGCGATATGTTCTAGGTCCTATCTTCTCTGAGATGATATATGGACCTAACCACTTAGTCGTAAATTTATCTCGCAAGTTTGGTGGCAGATTTGAGTTCTATTGGTTTTATTTTAGTACAAGATCTCCAAATTTAAAGTCTCTCAGATGGAATTTATTGTTATAAGATCATTTTAGGCATTCATGATAAACTTAGAGATGCTCAAGGTCATTCACGTGACGTTCATCAAGAAGCATCAATTGGTCAAGGTGAGCTTGTCATGTAGTGTGGTCATCGATGAACTCTTTCAATGCGATGCATAGGGTTGGAATTTTTAACTCCAAGGGTATAATGGTCTTAGCGTCATATACTAGTGAGAACAGGGTTGCCCTAGTGGGCATTCGTATACTAGTCTTATAAGCCCATAATGCAAGGGGTAGCTAGATATGCCAATCTTTATGGTTATTTTGAACAGTCTTTTTCAAGATAGCTACCATAGTCTTATTAGAAGCTTTAGCTTACCCGTTTTCTTGCGGATAGTATGGAGTCACAAAATTATGTTGTATATTTTACTTGAACATCAAAGCCCTCACATTTTTGTTTTTGAATGACGTTCCATTATCCAATATGATCTTGGATGGTATCCCAAAATAACTTATGAAATTGTGAAGTATGAAATCTACAATACATGCCCCTATTATCATTGTTAGAGGGATTGCTTCCACCCATTTTGTAAATTACTTAGTAGCCATTATAATGAATGTATGTTGGACTAATAATGGAGGAGAGATATTACCAATTAGATCTAGACCCCACTGAGCAAATGGTCAAGCTACTTGAATGGGCTATAAGGCCTGCGATGCCAAGTATGTAAGATTAGCATGATGTTGATATTTAACACATTTCTTGACATATGCACTGTAATATTTCTACATAGTGGCCCAATAGTAACCCATTTGAAGGATGCGCTTAACGATGGCTATGCTGCTGAAATAGCCACCACATGTATCGTCATGAGCTTGTGAGATTACCCAAGGTAATTCTTGGGACTCAAGACAATGAAGGAAAACTACATCATAGCTTTGATGGTACAAGATGTCTCCTAATAAGACATACTTTGTCACTTTCTATTTGAATGTGCATTTTGTGGTACGCAACAATCCCTACAGGATTAAACCAAGCTTAAGGAAGTCATGCAATTATGATATCCAATCTTGATAAGCTACAACCCCAATTGACAAGACAACTTGTTCCCTTTGTGAATCAATATGCATAAATGCAGACTAGGATACAACCTTGTAATTAATGGTGGTGCCATTCTCCATAGGACCCTATGAGATCAAAGACCCCCAAGGTGCCTTCTTAAGAAAATATTTAACTTTATAGAACCACTCATGGTTTGGTTCTATATGAATCATGTTGACTGATTTCTTATTTCTAAAAGCCTCACACTGCATCACAGATTACGAGAACATCTTCATATAAATGGTAGTGAAATTAGTAGATAGATTCTGAGGGATCAAGGATCCCAAAGATACCATAGTGTTTGTGAATCTATTTAACATATGAGATATTATCATTGCCTTGATGTTGTACCACTCTAGCTAGGTTAGATAAGTGTCAACAAGATCCTTATAAGCTTTCAAGATAGGACACCTGCATTGAAATAGTCCCTTCACTTGGTTAAAAATGAGAAGGGAGTAACCAAAAATGTTTAATCTTTTAATATTCATGGTGATTTTAGTTTGAAGACCCAATATTAGGGCCTCATATTTAGAGTTTTTATTGGTACAAGGAAAGTCTAGTTTAAATGACAAGGGTATTGGAGTACCTTATGGTGTGAAAAAGACAATTTTTGCACCACCCCCTTGCTCACACTTTGAACCATCAAAGAACTAAGTTATGTCAGCTTTGTTATCTAGATCTTTGGGTTAGAATGACTTAGATAACGTAAATATTACATCATCAGGAAGTTCTATGACAAGAGGTCTACTATCCTGAAGAGGTGCCTCTACCGGATTATCAGCTATGACTTGTCCTTTGATGGAATTTTGGCGAATGAATTCCAAGTTGAATTTTATCAGTATCATGATCCACTTTGCATTACATGTATTATGACATGTCTTGGTCATCATTTATTGCAAATGATTTTGTTTTGATATCACATACGTTGTATGAATCAACATGTAGTGGCACAAATTATTAGTTGCAAACACCACTTCTAAGCACAAATTTTCTACGTATGTGTACCCTAGCTCATAACTCACCATAGTGTGATTGATATAATATATTGCTTGCTCTTTATATTGCATGTTCTTTTGGGCTAACATGGTTCCTAATGCAAAGTTAGTAGCTGATATATAAAGTAAAAATGGCACATCTAGCCTTGGTGGAGCTACTACTGGTGACATTTCTAGGTATTGCTTGATTTTAGCAAAGGCCTCTTGATAGTCCTTATCCCAATTAAATGGAACCCCTTGTGTAGCAGCCAATTCATGGGTCGGTATTTATTCAATAATTATATGATGAATCACTTTATGGATGCTACTTTGTCGTGTAGACTTCTTAGCTCTTTGATATTGGTGGGAGGACACATTTATAGTATGGCCTTGACCTTTTTTGGATCAAATTTGATCCCTCATTTAGAAACAATGAATCCCAAGAGTTTTCCTGAAGTTACGTCAAATATGCACTTCTTGGGATTCAACCTGACATTATGCTCTATAAAGTGATTGAAGACCTTTCTGAGAACCTTAGCATGCTCTAAACACAACAATGACTTTGCCAATAAGTCATTGATATAATCTTCTAGGATATTGTGCATGTAGTCATGAAATATGTATGTCATGGCCCGTTGATATGTGGAACCAGTAATTTTAAGACCGAATTGTATAACCTTATAGCAAAATGTTCCCCATGGTATTGTGAATGTGATTTTGTGCTAGTCTTCAAGTTTAATCCGAATTTGATTGTAGCCAAAAAAATCATCCATAAGGAAAAGCATCTCATGACCTATAGTTATATCTACGAGAGAATCTATGTTGGGCAACGAGAATGAGTCCTTTGGTGTTGCATTGTTGAGGTCTCTAAAATTTGTACATATGTGGATTATTCCATTAGGTTTTCCTATGATTACCATGTTTGATACCGATTTTGGATAGTCGATGGAGATAATAAATTCTACATCCAACAGTTTTTGCAACTCGTCTTTAACCATTAAAGCGATGGTTGGATGTGTTTTCTTGAGATCTTTATTGATTGGATTTTTAGAGGGGTCTAGCGAAAGGTTATGGGTAACCAATTTTATATCTAGTCCCGATATATCCTTGTATGTCCAAGTGTAGGCAGCAAATCCACCTCCCAGAAGAAGAAGAAGTGATTAAAAGGATTTGCTCAATTTTGATAGTTTTGACACAATTGACAGTTTGCTCAAGTTTTGTAAATCATACAATGGGGAGCAAACCATACAACTGGAATGAAAAATTGTATAGGGTAGTAGCAAATCGTACAGGGTGCACTGAAATTCACCTAAATGTAAGGGAAATATAATTTTAGAGTGAAATAGGACATAGATTTGCTAACTAAGGTGTTAAACTTAGTAAAAATCTAATTTAATGTATTCAGTTGTATATGGGTAGTTGTAAATAATAGATTGTCTCAGGAATCACTTTGTAATGGCCTAGGAAATGTTATATAAGGCCCCATATTCAAAATTATAGGTCTTGTTGCTAGAGTTAAGAGATAGTATTTATAGTTGTTGATTCTTTAAGTTATTGCAATTATATTGATATATTGTTCCACACTATAATCGTATCCATAGACATCAATGAGCATGATTACGGTTGTGGATGACTGTGTACGATCCTGGTATTGATTGATAGTGATTTGTGGATGAATATGATGTGTTTGTGTTTTCTATTAATTGTTATAGATTAGTTTTATGCATTTTTGCAACTCTATGGTATAATATGATATTGGTGAACTCTAGAGAATGATATAGAAGCATGGTAGTAGCAAGGAAGATGTATTGAATGATTTTGTACAATTTCTAGGCGTAATCAGACACCTAGGATCTCTCAACAAGCCGGTTAAGTTGTTTTGCCTATTACGAAGATTGCATTGATTGGTCTATCAAACCCTTACAAAACATCCTAGAGAGATATTGGAGCAATGGAATATATAGAATAGCATTAGGATGTGTTGTTAGTTCATACAAATCATACAAAGTATTTTTACCTAGTTTGGTAAAATAGGCGATTGATAGAAACTTACCCAATTTGGTAGTTTTGGGGACTCAACTTGATCGATTACAAATATTGCAATTTGAGGAAGATGAAAAATATTTCTATAAAAAGAAAATTTTTATCTATCTATTTTTATTTGGAATTCTGTTCACCTTAATGCCTATCTATCTATGAAAAGAACATGATGAATATAATTGATTAAAAAAGCAGGTTATGGTTTAATTGACAACAATATAATATTTTATTATTTTAACGGGAGTGGTCCCAAATAAAAATCACTCTATAATATTTTGTTATTTTAATGGAAGTGGTTCGCAATAAAAACCACTCTATAATGTTTTGTTATTTTAATGGAAGTGGTCCAAAATAGAAACCACTCATGGCTTATTAAAAAAAATATAAATATAGAAAAGAAAGTTCACACTTTATAGGCAAATGCTAATTGACTTGCAAATAAATCTATAAAGTAGTTGCTTTAGATATGGTTTAAGCGACAAAAATATAATATTTTATTATTTTAATGGGAGTGGTCCCAAATAGAAACCACTCTATAATATTTTTTTATTTTTATGAGGGTGGTCCCAAATAAAAACCACTCTAATGTTTTGTTATTTTAATGGGAGTGGTCCCAAATAGAAACCACTCATGGCTTATTAAAAACAATGTAAATATAGAAAATAAAGTTCACATAAGTAAATGCTATTGACTTGCAAATAGATCTATAAACTAGTTGCTTTAGATATGGTTTATCCGACAACAATAAAATATTTTGTTATTTTAATGGGAGTGATCCTAAATAGAAACCACTCAATAATATTTTGTTTTTTTAATGGGAGTGGTCCCAAATGAAAACCACTCATGGCTTATTAAAAACAATGTTAACATAGAAAAGAAAGTTCAACAAATGCTATTGAATTACAAATAGATCTATAAACTAGTTGCTTTAAAAGAAAATATGAAAGAATCCTTAGGAACTTATAGATCATGCTTTATCACATCAATGTTGATAATCACTTACCTTAATATAAATTACCACATATTTGTTCTTTTTTTCTATCGATTAGGACATCCTAGTTAAGGATTTCATTAATGGCTTTCCTTCCTTGTATACCATAACAATTATAGCATCTCAACAAGGTTGTGCACTATAAAAACTTGACTATAAAATATTTTTAAGGGAACAACAAAAAAAATATTTCAAAACATAAATATGTTTACAAGCACCAACTCTAAATTGCAAGTTTTAATAAATGATGCAATCATAGGCTTGAGAAACAAAACAAAGTGTTTATACACTGCCATCAATCACACTGAGTACATAACGTACAAACAAGGCACATAAAATACTAGTATTTTTGTATTAATTCAAAGGGCATCATACAACATACAATTTTTTATTCTTCATGTATTTCCTCTCTCGCTATAGGCTTTTGTGGTCTTCTATCTCCCTTCCTCCTGTTGCTCTATCTTTTATATATATATATATATATATATATATATATATATATATATATATATATATATATATATATATATATTTATTTATTATTTGTTTACTTCCTCTAGAAGCTTCTTTTTTCTTTTCTCTATATTTCTATATTCCTAAAACTTCTGTTATTTACCCTTTTTAAAAGTCAAACGGTTCCTTAAAAAAAAGTTTTTTTTTATAGGAATTTTGGAAAGTTCTCTTTTCCACTCATTAAAAAAAGACAAAAGAAACTACCACGTCATACTCCCTTTTAAAGCTCCTACGTCATTCTCCCGGGGTAAGAAAAGTTTTAGCATGAGCTCCTGCTCATGCCAAGGCTTGATATTCTTCAACTGTGTGCCCGAACTTTGCCATTTTAGCTAGTTTCATCCATGTTGCATCCTCTAATGGCCTGTTACTCCACTTGACAAAATATTCAAAATATTCTCTTTTCTTGGTCTTCTTGTACACTCTTTTATCTATTATATCTTTGATTGTTTCCTCTTGTGATTTAGGCATTTGCTGCTTCAAATGGACCTTTTTAGCTTGCTCTATGTAGTCATCCTTTGTAGAAAAGTCTGGATAAGCATACAAATCTACAACATTGAAGATTGGTGAAATCCCAATTCCATCCAGTAATTCTATCTCATAAGCATTATCCCCGAATTTCTTTAGCACTCTACATGACCCAGTTTTCTTTGACTTCAACTTATTAAATTCCCCCTTCTGAAACCTTTCCATCTTAAGGTAAGCATATACCACATCTCCAACATGAAAACTAACTTCTCTTATTTTTAAATTTGTAAGTTGTTTGTACTTTTCGATACTTATTTGTAGTATTTTTCTTACCTTATTCTGCATATCATGTATTGCCTCCACAAAATCCTTAGCATCAGTACTCCTATTATTCAAATCTACTATATCCCTCAATTCACAAACTCCTTTGAGGCTATATCCATACATAATCTGAAATGGTGTTTTCTCGGTGCTCTTGTTTATTGAATCATTGTATGCAAACTCAACCTATGCTAATGCCAAATCCCATTGTTTTGGTTTGTCACTTGTAAGACACCTCAATATATTTTCTAAACTCATATTGACAACCTTCGTTTACCCATCTGTCTGTGGGTGATAAGCTGAACTACAACTCATCTTCATTTCCAATTTCTTTCACAATGTTATCTAGAAGTGACTTACAAATTTAGTATCTCTATCCAAAATAATGCTTAATGGTAACATATGCAATCTCACTACTTCTTTGAAAAATAAATCAGCTATATGTATGGCATAATTACATTTTCTACAAGCCACAAAATGTGCCATTTTGCTAAATATATCAACAAAAAAAAATATGGAGTCCATACCTTTCGTTGTCCTAGGTAATCCAAGCACAAAATACATACTTATAGCTTCCCATGACTTTTTTGGAATAGGTAATGGCTTGTACAACCTTGTATTTTGAATCCTTCCTTTTGTATATTGGCATATATTGCATCCCTATACATATATCTTCACATCGGTTGTCATCTTAGGCCAATAATAATCTTCACTCAGCTTGGCCAATGTTTTATCTATGCCAAAATGACCAGCAAGTACTCTACCATGCTTTTATTTCAATAAATTCTCCTTCATTGAACTATGTGGTATACATAGCTACTTCCCTTTGAACAATAGTCCTTCCTAGATAAAATAATCCAACCACGGTGTCCTATCCTTCGCTAGAGGATTCTTAAATGCCTTCCATACCCATATGAAATTTGAATCATTCTTATACAATTATTTGATTGCATCAAATCCAATCACTTCTAATCTCATTTCAGTCATCAAATTACTCCTAATCAATGCGTCAGCTACCTTATTTGACTTTCTATTCCTATGCTTCAACAAAAATGTAATTTTGCATATACTCAACCCATTTTAAATGCCTCTGATTCAACTTACCTTGGATGTTTATATATTGTAGTTCTTGATGATCTGTGTATAAAATAAATTCTTTGGGCAACAAATAGTGCCTCCATTTCTTCAATGCTTGGATGATAGCATAAAAATCTTGATCATATACTAAATACATTCGCTTGGCTTCATTTAACTTCTCACTAAAATAAGCTATAGGTCTGCGTTCTTGACTTAAAACACCTCTAATAGCTGTACTGCTTGTATCACTATCTACCTAAAATACTTTATTAAAATTTGGTAAAGCCAATATAGGCTACTCCATAATCCTTCTATTTAAATGCTGGAAACTTCTTTCCACTTCAGTTGTCCAAAAAAAATTATTTTCCTCCCTTAAAAGTTTTCATATTAGGTGCACATACTCTGCTGAAATTTCTCATAAACTTCCTGTAAAAACAAGCCAAACAATGGAAAATTCTAGCTTCAAATGTACTCCTCGGTGAAGGCCAATCTGCAATCGGTTTCACATTTTTTGGATTCATTTTCAATCCATACTTCGATATCATAAAACCCAAATAAACCAACTCCTTCTTCATGAATCTACATTTTTCTAAATTTATCAATAATTTTTCCTGCCTCAACTTATCTAACACCATCCTAACATGCTCGAAATGCTCCTCTTTAGTCTTGCTGAAAATCAAAATATCAACCAAATAGACAATTATAAATTTATTGGTGAATGGCTTTAGGGCCTCATTTATCAATATCATAAATGTGCTAGGTGCATTTGTCAATTTGAAAGGCATGACCAACCACTTGTACAATCCATCATTATTCTGGATTGCAAATTTTCATTCATCACTTATCTAATTTTGATCTAATGATATCCGCTCTTTAGATCAATATTCGTAAAGTACCGAGCTTCATACAAACAGTCCATAAGATCATCCATTCTCGGTAATGAGAACTTGTACTTAATTTTTATTTTATTGATTGCCTTTGAATCCATACACATTCTCCATTTTCTATCCTTCGTCGATGCAAGTACAGTTGGTACTGCACATGGAATCAAACTCTTTCTTATCAAATATCTATCTAGCAACTCTTGTACTTGTCTTTAGATTTCCTCATTTTCCCGTGGCATCAACCTGTATGCAACTTTGTTATGTAGGCTTGAACCCAAAATTAGGTTCATATGATGGTTGATCTTCCTCATAGGTGGCAATCCACTTGGAAAATATTTTGACATAACATTTGCATACTTCTCCAACAATTTTTTGATCTCTTCTAGATATTCTTCCTTCCTTTTCTCATCCTTTACATCTACTGGTTTAGCTACCATAGCCAAACACATCCCTTCATTTTTCTTTATCTATAGAATTTCCTTTCTTGTTATCAAAATTACCTTGTGTTCCTGTTCCACCTCTTCCTGATTATCCTACAATGGTTTCAACTTAAATTTTGTTTCATCCTTCCATATTGTGTATGTATTTTCTCTTCCATCATTGACAACATGCCTATCATACTACCAAGGCATTCCAAGCAACAAGTGGCAAGCATCCATAGGCATAATATCACATAAAACTTCATCATAATAATTACCAATCTTAAAACTCACCAAACATTGTTCTTTGAATACCAATTGGTGCCCCTTTTGCAACCACGCCACCTTATAGGGTGTAGGATGAGGCATCCTCTTCAATCCTAGCTTGGTAACCATCTCCAGGGACACAATATTATCCGTACTCCCACTGTCCATGATCACCTTACAATATTTTCCCCCTGCCTTGCATATAGTTCGAAATAAATTTCTCCTTTGTGAAGGCTCAAATTCCTTTTCTGATAGTAGTTTCATTAAAATCTATCTCATGACTAATGATTCTCCATGCTTTGGTGATCTAAACCGTGACCTACCTTCATTCTTGCCTTGCATATAGTTCAGAATAAATTTCTCCTTTGTGAAGGCTCAACTTCATTTTTTGCTGGTGGTTTCATTAAAATATATCTCATGACTAATGATTCTCCATGCTTTGGTGATGTACACTGTGACCTACCTTCATTCTTCTCCTCATATGCAATATGAACCTTACCCTCAGGTGCTCTTTGACTAGCTATAGGTGCATTTTTAGGACACTCAAATGACCTTATGCCCAACAAATCGATTGCATCTAAAATTTTTCCTCTAAAGCTTCTACCTTGTCCTCTATTATAAGACTCTCTTCCTCTAGCTGAATATCCGCTTCTTGTACTGTTATCTTGATAATGTGCATGGTTGGTTCCTTCATCCCTTGCTTGAAATTTTTGACTGTTACCTTCCTCTCTTGGTTGGGATATTCGGATGTCTCATCCTTGAGCTCTTCCTATCATTAATTGACCACTTCCTCTAGAGTTACTCTACATTTTCTTTGTTAATATCTCCTCTGCCTTCAATGCATACTGGTATGCAATTTCTATGGACTTAATGTCCATTAAGTTGATTTTATCCTGAATGTTATACCACAATCCATTAATGTACCTAACCATTTTTATCGGTTCTGATTCATCATGACTAGATCTTATGGATAATTTATAAAACTCCTCCTTGTAATCTTTGACACTCATCTCTATTTACCTTAATCAACATGCATGAACTTGAATTTCATCTTGGACACCATATTATCCCAATTTTTATTTTTTACCTTTCCTTTCCTTTTCCTCTAAGCCTGAATGCTATTCCACCACAACAATGCATGACCTTTTAGCCTTGAACTTGCATATTTTACTTTTTTTTATCTTCTACCGATTCCAAGTCAAAATACCTATCCATTTCACTGATCTAGACGATTAATTTATTAGGGTCAATAATTATTTCATAGCTAGGGACCTCAACTTGGGGTTTACCTCCAATTTTTCCTATGGCTTAAATTAATATTTCATTGTCATTATCTAATTGTTCTTCTTGGACTTCCTCAAATTTTGGTTCCTCATCACTTTATTTAGCAACAGGTGTTCCTCTATTGTGCCACCTCAATAGAATCTAATCTAGATGTGAAAGTTTTCACCAATTCATTCAGTTTTTCTCTTCCTAGTGCCCTTATTCTGACTCTGCCCCTCTACACCATACTGCTGCAATGTTTCTTCTCCTTTCAACTTCACTCATATGTTTTTTTTTCCACTTACCCAATCAATTTGTCTCACTACTCTCACCTTGATATTTTTCACCCAAGTCTATTGGTTACAGTTTCTCTTCGCAAGACCTAACCTGATCTAATACCAAACTAATGCAAGCACATGCTATAAAAAAAAACAAATTTTTTATACCCTACTACCAATCACACAGAGTACACAACGTACAAACAAGGCACAAAAAATACTAATATTTTTGTATTAATTCAAAGGGCATCATACAACATACAATTTTTTTTATTTTTCATGTATTCCCTCTCTTGCTATAGGCTTCGGTGGTCTTCTATCTCCCTTCATGCTACTCTATATTTTATATATATATATATATATATATATATATATATATATATATATATATATATATATAATTTTTTTACTTCTTCTAGAAGCCTCTTTTTGCTTTTCTCTATATTTCTATATTCTTCTTGAAATTTCTATTATTATGGGAGTGGGCCCAAATAAAAACCACTCTATAATGTTTTGTTATTGTAATGGGAATGGTCCCAAATAAAAACTACTCGTTGCTTCTTAAAAACAATGGAAATATAGATAGAAAGTTCACACTTTATAGGCAAATGCTACTGACTTCCAAATATATCTATAAACTAGTTACTTTAGATATGGTTTAATGGACAACAATATATATATATATATATATATATATATATATATAAGAAAGAGAGTAAATATTTATTATGTTCATGTAGAGAAGTTGGAGAGCAAGTGGGTAGTTAGGTTGAAATGAGAGTTTTAACAATATAATATTTTGTTATTTTAATAGGAGTGGTTTCAAATAGAAACCACTCTATAATATTTTGTTATTTTAATGGGAGTGGTCCCAAATAAAAACCACTCTATAATGTTTTGTTATTTTAATTGGAGTGGTCCCAAATAGAAACCACTTATGTCTTATTAAAAACAATGTAAATATAGAAAACAAAGTTCACACTTTATAGGTAAACGTTATTGACTTGCAAATAGATCTATAAACTAGTTGCTTTAGATATGGTTTAACGGATAACAACATAATGTTTTATTATTTTAATGGGAGTGGTCCCAAATAAAAACCACTCTATAATGTTTTGTTATTTTAATGGGAGTGGTCCCAAATAAAAACCACTTTATAATATTTTGTTATTTTAATAGGAGTGGTCCCAAATAAAAACCACTCATGGTAGGCAAATGCTATTGAAATGCAAAAATATATATAAATTAGCTACTTTAGATAGGGTTTAAAGGATAACAATATAATAATATTTTGTTATTTTAATAGGAGTGGTCCCAAATAGAAACCATCTATAATATTTTGTTATTTTAATGGGAGTGATCCCCTCCCCGTCCCCCATGGGAGGGCTTTGGGAAAAAAAAAAAATGGGAGTGGTCCCAAATAAAAACCACTCTATAATGTTTTGTTGTTTTAATTGGAGTGGTCCCAAATAGAAATCACTCATGTCTTATTAAAAACAATGTAAATATAGAAAACAAAGTTGTTCACACTTTATAGGTAAACGTTATTGACTTGCAAATAGATCTAGTTGCTTTAGATATGGTTTAACGGATAACAACATAATGTTTTATTATTTTAATGGGAGTGGTCCCAAATAAAAACCACTCTATAATATTTTGTTATTTTAATGAGAGTGGTCCCAAATAAAAACCACTCTATAATGTTTTGTTATTTTAATGGGAGTGGTCCCAAATAAAAACCACTCATAATAGGCAAATGATATTGCCTTGCAAATACTAGGTGTTGTAGGTGAGTTGGAGAGGAGAGGGCAATCCTCCAAGGGAGGTCCTAGGTTTGAATCTCTACCCTACCAAAAAGTTGAATTGGGTACCAAAAATCCAATTGATAATGTTGGTGCGGGCAGGGTTGGGTGCGACTCCCGGGTGACTTTGACGGTGTAGAACCCCCTGTTCGTGGTCTCTCAGACCAAGGCGGCCCCACAAGGAGTTTTTCGCTTTAAAAAAAAAAAATAGATATTGACTTGCAAATAGATCTATAAATTAGTTGCTTTAGATATGGTTTAATGGATAACAATATAATAATATTTTGTTATTTTAATAGGAGTGGTCCCATATAAAAACCATTCTATAATATTTTGTTATTTTAATGGTTGTGGTCCCGTTCCCCGTGGGAGGGCTTTGGGCAAAAAAAAAATGGGAGTGGTCCCAAATAAAAACCACTCTATAATGTTTTGTTATTTTTATGGAAATGGTCCCAGATAAAAACCACTCATGACTTATTAAAAACAATGTAAATATAAAAAAGAAAGTTCATTATTTATAAGTAAATGCTATTGACTTAGAAATAGATCTATAAACTAATTGCTTTAAAAGAAACTATGAAAGAATCCTTAAGAACTTATAGATCATGCTTTATAACATCAATGTTGATAATCACTTACCTTAATATCAATTACCACATATTTGATCTTCTTTTTTTCTACCGATTACAACATCCTAGTTAAAATTACATAAATGGTTTTCCTTCCTTATATACCATAACAATTATAGCATCTCAACAAGATTGTGTACTTATAAAAAAATTGACTATAAAATATTAAAAAAAAAACAACCAAAAAAAAAAGTTTCAAAACATAAATTGTTATATGTTTACAAGCACCAACTCTAAATTACAAGTTTTTATAAATGATTTATCTTTGATTCTAAATTTGATATACTAATCCTTTTTACATTTATGTTTATACCCATAAAAACATTCAAGTTCAAATATCAACAAACTTCTCGAACCGCTTCTGGAACAAACTTATGTTGATATACTAATGCTATGTGGCTTCAGATTCCGCTCCTTCTCCCACAGTTTCTGGAAGCTTTGATTTGGTTCTGAAAGCTTTTGCAACCAAGGATGCTATTTGGTACTTGTGGAGAGAGTGGCCATAGCGGGAAAGATTGTCCACATGACGGACGATATCTTGGTTGTCTTGTCGAGCTTTGGCGAAGGCCCGTTGCATGTCTGTTTCAAAAAGGGCGGGAGAGGCGCAGTAATAATCCAAGTCGATTCTGTGGTCTAAGACCGAAAAATCCAAGACAGCCATACAAGTTTGTCTTAAGTGACACAGCTCTGCATAGCTTTCTTCGGCATAGTTTGGAGATCTTTTCGGAAGACTGAATTTTGGTTGCGATGGATTGCTTCTCCTTCTCCTTGGGCATCATCTTCTTTCCTGCTCCAGCTTCCCTGCGTTTGGTGTTTCCCTTCGGCCTGCACATTGCCACAGAATTTGTTTTCCATGTCATCCTCAAGATGAATACAATCTAAATATAGTGGACTTGGTGACCTTAAAAGAGAGGAAAAAAAAAACGCAAGCTCTCATGTATTGCTTTTCTTCTTATAAATCAAGATTAAATAGCTACGAATGATATATATAAAATCTATGACCATAATATAAACTTACTTGATATAATATAGCTAAAAAATTTTAAATTTATTATTATAATGTTTTGTCTTTCATATATATTTTTGGATATGAGATTTTTTACATTCACAAAATTTTTGACCTTTCCTTTTTTTAACTAACTTCTCATCACCTCGTACTTATAAGAAATGCCACTCTTCATATTTCTCATAAAATAAATATATTTTATTGACTTTACTTAATAACAAACTTTTAATGATTACACTAAAAAATAAATATTTACAAAACTCTTTTCACATCACATATTTACAAACTAGTTACAAGCGAATTATCCAATAATGTAATAAACTCTAACAAACACTCACCAATCATTCAATCTATTTAGAAACATTGGACTCATAAATATTAATATATCAATATTAATTCCCAATTTAGGATTATAATAATGAGATTAGAATAATAAATGTAATGTTAATTTAAAACAATAAAATATTTGAATTTAATTTTTTTTATTTGGTTAGCGTAAGAAACCCCTACGACAACACTCAGGGGCATCTCCATACCACTATGACCTCTCATAAGGGTAATAGTTGAGCTTATCAATAAGGAATTTAATACACAACCACACACGTTTGTGGCTTCCAACTGATGGAAGGCTTAATTTATGGCTTCCAAGTGAGGGAAGGCTTAATTTACAAAGCGTTTGCAAGATCCACGATGATCAGGTAGTCGGTGCTACAATCGTTCCGATAGGTGGAGAGCTACTAGCTTAAATGTCATAGTTTCTTTTTACCCCATCAAAGGGTAAGCTTATGATAGTTGTTGGCAACGATTTATAAGACGAATGTAATTTAACAATATTGAATGATCTCTTGTTGGATTTGATTATGATTATTGATATTATGAATACCCCCTCAAGCGATGAGTCAATTAGGATAGGATAATTAAGGAAACAATGAGTCACTTGACCAACATAATTGATTTGAACAATTGAAGACTTTTGCACTTTGTTATTACTTGACAAGACCTGATTCAGTTGTGATTTCAACTGTTAATAGTAATCGTATATCTTTATCCCGTGGAGCAGTCCGATTGTAATGGCCTTCTTAGGGAATCAAAATGATAACAATTCCAATTATGCTTATGTTGAATCACTATGTTCGATGATCTACTAAAAATCTCAAAGAAGAATTGAGATAATTATTCGTTTTCATGGAGCAGTTCGATCACTGTGGCCTTCGAGATTGAAGTTTTAATGCTAGTAATTACGGTGTTAAAGAGATAATTGGCTCTCTATCACAGCGTGTGATGTCCTTTCAATGTCATTGCACGTGCACACGAAATGATGTACTCCCCTAAAACATCCTAATTCAATCAATGACTAATTTTACCCAAATGTCCTTATGGTAATTTATTCATCTTACCGTATTGCATGGATTGCAAGTCACTGCAACTGCCAAGTGTGTAGAATAAATGACTGAATACGAGACATATTTAGATTTTGAATTATATGAATGTTTTTGTAATTTTTATAAATGTTTGAGGGTTTTCCCCATTATATATTTTTGATAGCAATCTAAAAATCTAATCCCATATGTACCAATCTAAAAAGAATACACCTAACTAGCGCATCGATTAACATCAAGTATTAAAGCAATAAAGAATGGAAAATAATAAATTTAACAAGAAAGTAAGGTTTCTTTTATTAAAAATTTGCTAAATCCTCATTACAAATATGTCCCTCTTAGGGATACCCAAATCCTTGATACAATTGATACAACATTTCGAGGCCCCTAAACAAGGTTTGGTGTAATCTGCAAATTCTATAGAATGGACACAATTTTCTCAAGTCCAAAGATAGCCTCCATCTCACACAATTGGAGGAACATATTGCCAAGAACACCTTGAAATTCTCAGATCTTGTAAACCTACGTTCAAGAAATACCATAAAAGGGGTTAATAGCAAAGGCGGCCTCTCTTGATGAGGCACTTGATGGGAAATTGCATAAATGATGAAAAAGATAACAAGAAAGCATGTAAACTAGTAAAAATATGCATGAAATATCTAGATTGTTGTAAAGCTTATAAAGAAAGCAAGAAATCTAGCAATTAGGTAGCCTAATTAACCATTAAAACTTGAAATGCATCAAATTCAATGAAACTAGTCTAGATTGACAAATGCAAGGGAAATAGAAGTAAATCTACCTCTAATTTCTAAATTTAATCATACAAATGCATAAAATAAAGCTAATCTAAGCCAGATCTACCTAAATACATATTTGAAAGGAAAAATTTATGGCTAAAACAAAGGAAATCAGAGATCAAACCATTACCGTGGGTTTGAGGTGCAGTTGGCACTGTTAGCTGTGGATGACATCTACGACTGAGCCAACAGTATTCTTACTCTTGTAACGAAGGCTTGGATCTTCAATTTCTCTATGGAATTGATGATCAAGGGTCACCTTTGTGTTCTTACATGGATTTATGATGTAAATTCTTCGAATTAGCTCTAGAAGAGGCTCAATTAGGATGATTGATCTCCTTAGACTCTTGAATCCTCCATAGCTTTGAATGCAATCATGATTTCCAAATTGGCAGCAAGTAAGCACTCCTCAAGGGTTTGCAAATGACTCCACAATTTGGTAGAGCTTCGCTGCGTTCAATTCAAAAATATTCCCATATTTTCCCCAATTTGAAGGGGGGTCTTATAGCCTTCTCAAGTCCTTGGTCTAGCTTCATGGAGAAGCCAAGATCAAGAACTAGGAGATTATGACAGTTGGGAGGAAGGTTATTGATGCTTCCTCGCTTGAAACCGCTTGTAAAATAGTCGCCATGGCTGTTATAACTACATTTGGCTTGGCTCAAGAATTTAAAATAGTTTCAAGGTTAGTCGCGGCTCTAAGGTGCATCTAGCTCTATTAGCCATGGATGCTAGTCGTGGCTACGGTTGAATAGACCAACTCTACCCAAATTGAGTGGTTAAAACCACTACTTTGTCTTGGAATGGTCCAATATCATTCATATGGTTTGCTAGGATGCCCATATGAGTAGTCCCCTACACATGATACATTTTAGGTGTCTATAGATACCCATTTTGGGATGTGTTGTAAGAATAAACAACACTGAGCAAAAATAGGCCTCCTAAAACCATGTTGTAGGTTGAATTATGATCATTAATCTAATAAACATTAGATGCCCAGTATTGCAACATGATGCGCATCTTAGAATCATTGCTTCCAACTGAGGGAAGGCTTAATTTGTAAAGCGTTTGTAAGCTCTACGATGATCGGGTAGTTAGTGCTACAATCATTTTGATAGGTAGAGAGCTACTAGCTTAACTGTCATAGTTTCTTTTTGGCCCAATAAATGGTAAGCTTATGATAGTTATTGGCAATGATTTGTAATACAAACGCAATTTGACAAGATCAAGTGATATATTATTGGATTTGATTATGATTATTGATATTATGACTATCCCCTCAAGTGACGCGTCGATGAGGAAATGATGAACGATGAAGTATTCACTATTGTTAGGGGTAAAGAACCCTATAGGCAATGCATTTGCCAGCAGTCCATGTAGAGGCATATCATGTAGTTGCATTAGTAGGAATTCTTGGTGTTTGACAAATTGTGTGCTTATGATGCTTGGTTGGCAATGAAAATGCTTAAATGCATGGGAGCCATAGTTTAAACAATGGGCAAAATGTGAAGTAATGATTATGATTATTATTGATCTAAGAATTGAAAGAAAACATAAGAGAAAGGGGTAAAGTAAGATAATTAATATATATATATATATATATATATATATATATATATATATATATATATATATATATATATGTGTGTGTGTGTGTGTGTGTGTGTGTTATGGAGGAATTTATTTATTTTTAAATGCAAATCATATATAATTATATATAAATAAATAAATAAATAAATAAATAAATAAATAAATATATATATATATATATATATATATATATATATATATATATATATATATATATATATATATATATATATATATGTGTGTGTGTGTGTGTGTGTGTGTGTGTGTGTGTGTGTGTGTGTGTGTGTGTGTTAAAAACAAATAATATTTGTTGTTTTAAAATAAAGTAAATAAAACATTATAAATTATAAAATATTAAAATAAATAATAATAAAATAATTATTGCTTTGCACTTATTGAAAGAAGGCAATTTGGAAAGAATTCGGTATTAGGGAATTATCATGGGAACTTGGGTTTGTTGATCGTGGATAAGTCATGGACTACACATGGCAAGTTTGGGAGGAAAGTTCCATATGTGATCAACAGGTGGAATGCATGAGAAAAACCATTTTTTTTTCTAGAAATCAAAGTAGAGGAAAATAACAAAAATGATCGTCTTGGCGGTGAAAGGTGAGCTTTGGAAAAAAAATAAAGTAACTAGAAGTATTTTCGAGAAGTGCAGAAGAACAGATAAGCATTTTCGGGTAAGAGGAAACCATCTAAAAGAATTTCCATGGTTAAAATGATGTTATTTTATCAAAAATATTTATTATTAAACTTGCCAGTGTAACAAGAAAATTATTCGGGTTTTAAACTTTTGTTTTGCAAATGACTGATGATTATATTTTGATAAATAAATAAAGAAATATATATATATATATATATATATATATATGAGTGAAATAATCTGATGAGATTGATATTTTATTTTGAAATAGAGAATTGCATGTTGAATTTATAAACTGAAGTGAAACAATCCGAGGTGTTTGATATTATGTTTTGAAAATAGAGAATTGCATGTTGAATTTATAAACTGAAGTGAAACAATCCGAGGCATCTGATATGTTGTTTTGAAAATAGAGAATTGCATGTTGAAATATAGACTGGAGTGAAATAATCTAAAGAATTTGATATTTTGTTTTGAAAAGAATATTTGCATGTGGACTGGACATTGCATAAGTGTATGCATTTATAGGATTAGATGCATGTCAAAATAGTGCTAGCCATTCTGACCCTTGGTTACACCGGTGATCCTTGAAATCATTTGAAAAAACTCGTAGTTATAAGCTGCTTATATTATAGCCCAAAATATTAACGATCACACATAGCCTGTTCATGTACGTTTTCAAGGAATGAGTGCTATTTTGGAATCGTAGCACTGCCAGAACATAGAAAACTCTTGTAAACCTTGTATACATCCATTATTTTGAAGCGTAGTGTAGGAAAAACGAAACTCAAAATTTCTTGATAGATTATGCTGACCCATGAGTAAATAGAATTATGGATGTAGTACAAAAATCTGGTTAAACAAGAAGTTATGTATTTTAATGAATTTTAATTTATGTATTATTTACTTTGGGATAAATATTGTCAAACCAAAGAAGTTGAATCTCATCTACGAAAGATGCATTGGGTTTGGATTCAAATTCAAAATTTCTTTGTCTGTGTGAATTTGATAAAAAATGATAATTGTATGTTGGTTGTCGTTTCTTATTAAGCAAGGTATTTTATTGTGAAAACTCTGTTTTCCTCTTCTCTCTGTAATAAAACTTTAAGTTATATATATATATATATCCTTGAGAATCTCTCCATTGTAATCTGGAGGTTTTAAGCATATGGGTTTTTAAATCATTTGGAGAGCATTAAATATTATATTGAGGTGTTCAACTTCTAAAACATGACCATATTTTATCCTTGCTTAACTATTTAAGAATACTTCAAGTGTATTTGGTTTGGTTACGATTCCAAGAAGTAAACTTTGATTGGAAATGAGCCTGATTAAATTGGAATGAGGACGATAGAAACTATTTTATTTTTAAATTCTAATTATCCATATATAAAAACCTCTCACGTTTAATATGTCACTTTGTCTCATAAAATAAGATTTAAAAGCTTTGCATTGTGTAATGGAATCTTTAAGCATGTTTGATTGGTGAAATTTTGTGACCTTTTGTGTTAATGTTAAATTAGGTGAAAGAAGAAATAGGCAAAGGTTATGTTAGAATAGTGAAAGAGTAAAACTTTCTTTTTTCCAGATACAAAATAATATGAAAGGAAGATTGTGGATTATAGTCTCGATTAACATAAAGTTTAACCATAATTTTCTTGTCTCATGAGAAATCGTGAAACCTTTGGAGTTTAGCTAGTCCTTTTGGAAATAAATAAATAAAAATATCGTAGCAAATGACCATAGTTCACTTGGTAAATTTTTCATTAGAGAAGATCATTGGCATATCGATTAGAGGAATGACTATTTTATGACTGATAATATATGTTTTCTCAAGCGGGTATCTTTAATGGCAATAATATTAAGATATCCGAATCTAAGTAGAACAACTAATTGGAAGTAAACAATATCATTACCATGTATTTTATTTTCTGCTTTACTCTTAAAAAAATGTGTGTGTTTCTAAAGGTTGAGATAATTTATATTTACATAGTTCTCATTAATCTCTTTAATCTACTTACAACATAGAATTTTAATAATTCTTTTTAGGTATAGTTATTTTTAGATATTACAAAATCTACATATTGTTGAATATTATTATTGTTCAATCCAATTGTACACATGGAACTTGCTTGGATGAGCATTAAAAAGAATTAACTGATTTGCTTATTATTTTATGTTGGATCATTTAAAGCTGATGAATCATGAGGTAGTAATATAACATATGCTACACCTTTAGATTTTGATGAAACAATATCCTTTTATTTGCACAACTTAGGATTTAGAGAGCAATGAAACTTGCTATAGATATAGTACCAAGGTTGTGGTTAGGATTTCCTTCTCATTTAAATATTGTGGGTAGACAAATGCCAAGGTTGTGGGTAGACAACCCTTATTATTTAAATATTATGGGCAGACAATCTTAACTTCACCTTTAAATATGTCGTGGGTAGACAAACATCTTTCTAGGGCTCTAACCGTAATTCTATCAAGAAAGTTCAAAACAAGAGGTAACAAAGGATTGTATGGGTATCTATTCTAGGTTATCCTTGCTAGTATTGAGTGGTGAATTATGCTTGACTTGGTTGTACCGACAACATGATGGTATGGGATATCATGTTGGTTAATCAACACAAAACATCGGGTAGTTGCTAGGGTATTGGTAGAACCTAGATTATGCTCCAAGGAAGTTGGTTGATTGTCTAGCTCGAGCATGTATGTGCTAAGTCTTACATATCATGAGTATTGGAGTTCATGTTAAGATATGGGAAAATTATGGATCACACCTCTAGGTGATATGGGCCCTAGAGGAAAAGAAACCCCCTACCTAAAATTGGAATCTTGGGTGGAGAGTGAAGTTCAAAAGAGGTAATTATATGGGATTTGGCCAATATCGATCTCATGAGTATTTCGACTACAATGGAATAGCACTCATGAAGATGGTTCTAACATGCTCATACTAGAAATTAAATTAGAAAAGTATAATAGAAAAGAAAAAAATTCTCTTATTGTGACCTTTGATGTTGGACAACCAAGTGGGTAGACTTGGGGCATTTGGACAACTAAGTGGGAAAAAATTGGGTTGCTACATTATTTATGGATAAAGATATTTCTAAAATGGGAATTACTCTACTCATCAAGTTTACCTTTGTTAAAGTTGAGTTAAGTCATTGATTGAAACAATAGAGACAAGATAGACTCTTCTTCCACTATTAATTTATTTCAAAGTGAATGTCCCTATCAAGATAATACAATATTAAAATCAAAGGCATCTATATTCAATAATAGAATTAATCTCAAATTTTAAGTATATAGATTCACAATTAGAACCTATCATCTGTAAATAACTTGCCATGATAGATATATCATAATGAATCCGTTTTACTAAAAATAAGAATCTATCCAATCTTTTAATAATATGGTATTTTCCACATTTGAAACCATCCCAAGTAGACCTTCATTAGTTATTGATGCATTCCATACAAAATTAAATATTTGATAAATTTATTAATGCCCTCCATAGACTTGGTGAGGGCTTCACACCTACTATTTTTAAAAAAAGGCATAATATGGTGTTGAAATATCCTCCTAAGGATCCAAACATTAGAGAAGGTGTAGAAAAATATCTATGAGAGAGAATCCCAATAATTCATCCTTCTCAACAACATTACATGACCATATACATTCACTAGCATTAAGATTTTCCATCCTGAATGAACGTCATATTAAGTAAAATTCAATTTTGATTACACTTTGTTTCTTTAATAATAGTATAGTTTTATCTAAAACAACTTTGTTGAGGAATATTACATTATTTGGTACATGCTAATGTACCTTCATGGTAGAAATTCAAATATGTAATAGATTAGGGTTGATTCTATAGTTTAGATGAGTGTTTTTTTTGCCCTTTTATGTAAATATCAATGTGCAGGAACTAGACAAGTGTCATGTAGGTTAGAGTGCAAGTGTGTATTGAGAGAAAGTGCACGTGTCATGTATGTAAGTGTACAAATATATAAACTGAGGATGTGCACAAGTGTCTTATATTAGGAGTGCATGTAAGAAGAGAGTGAAGAGTCTAGTATACAAGTGGCAATATGACAAGCCTAAGGTCATAGAAGTCATCATATAGAGAGCAATATTCAAGTACATGAAGAGTCACTTCATATATCTATATTATGGTTATAAATATCCATACAATATAACAAGATAAAAAGAAGAAAATAATTGATAATAAAGATTGTATACAAATTTTGAGCAAATAATATTGTAAGTTTTCTTCATGCTTGTACATAAATGATTTTATCCATTTTACATTCATATTTGATATTATAGGTGAATGTTTTTTCATTATTATATTTACTTAGATATACATATTAGATTACCCATATATATAATTATACTCTTCATTATTGATATTTTGACCTTTAATATTGTGGCTCCTTTATATTGGGACCTGTGATATTTTGTGGTAGTAAGGCTTAAAAGCCAATAGTGGTATCAGAGCTACCACTTAACTTTGTCCATTTTTGATAGAGTTATTTTATTAGCCACCATTTAACTTTGTTTAGTCTTGATAGAGTTAAATTAGAGTCTATCCACTTTGAAGGTAATGAATTATTGGACTCTATTTTATAAAGGTCTAATTGAGTAGAGATTGAGGGGAAAAGGATTAGTCACCTTGATTTATATATTAGGGTTTTTCCACTTGGTTGTAAGAAAATCAATGAAGACTAGGATTCAACTAATATTGATTGAGGCCAACTCAATATAAATTTGGACATTGAGAGAGATATCCAACTTAGAAGAAACTTGGAAGTTTAGGAATGTTCAAAGTCACCTTGATAATATTGAGGATTCTCTAGAGAAGAGAGGAGAATCACTATTAAAAATTGAGAGAGATCCAACTCAAGAAAAAGTTGATCATTTGGGGACATTTAAAGTCACCCTGATATTGATATTGGGTTATTTAGAAAATAAGAGAATCATATTTTGTTCTTAGGTTTGACCTAAGACACTGAAGAAAGATTTTAGAGATAGAGGAGCATCTAAGCTTCCCAGAGATAAAGAAGCATTAAAACTTCTATAGATAAAGGAGCATCTAATATATAGAGATAGAGGATAAGTCAAATTTCTAGAGAAAATAATCAATACAAAGCCTCTATAGATCATAGAAGAAGGAAGCATTATAATCTTCCTAATATAAAGAAATATTGAATAACTAGGTTTACTAAAAATATCTTTATAGCAATTTAGTCTTGGTTGTGGATTAGTTTTTGAAGCAGATTCTTCAAGGAGGATATTCATTACAATAGTGAAGGAAAGAGTCCAATGTATAGGCTATGAAGATAATAATATAAGAGTATAGAATTATATACACTTGAGAGCTATTATAGAAGGAAACTCTATTAAGACTCTAATGCTAGCATTCAAGGAAGCATAGAAGATATAGACAACTAAAAAATCATTTATAAGAGCACTAACAAGACATTTAGAAGAGTGATAATAGTGTTCTTTGAAGAAAGCTTACAAGGTATTGAGAAGAGTTCTAACAAGGCATTTAGAAGAGAAATAACAAGACATTTTGAAGAGTGCTAGCTAGGCACTTAGAAGAAAGCTTAACATAATGATAAAAAAAAGCATTAAGATAACACATAAAAAAAAGCACTAACATAGTGCTAATATGAATGTTAACAATGAGAAGAGACGAGTATCAAAATATTTTAAGAAGCAAAACATAGTCCAAAATAGCATTCAAGTGCACTACTATCATTTACCAGAGATGATCATTAAAGCAACACATGGACATGCTACCAAATTTTGTGATAAGAATTATAACAACACTACCTACATTGATCAAAATGGAGAGGAAGAAACAACACTAAATTATGATAATATAGATAAGAAATAAGAGCATCATGCACGAAGAGTAGCATCTGGCTATTACCACCAGAGGAGAGATATATAGTAGAATCCAATCATTACCAGAGGAGATATGTATAAAAAAATCCAACCATTACCACCATAGGAGAGATGTGTAATAGAGACATATTATAACATTCAAGCTAGCTACTAGGAAAACATTCAAAGGGCAGAACATGAATGTGAAATGTTTTTCACTGTGCATTAGAAATTCCAAGCGATAGACGAGTGTTAGAAAGCATCTCTCCCAACATACCATAACAAAATATCCATCGACTAAACTAGGTAATGTTTAGGCATTATATTCCATTCTTAGTGTGCTATTAACTTTTGGAGGGAGACCAAATTCAAATTGTTTTTTAAAAAACGTTAGGTGGAGTTATAAGGATTTTGACATATTTATGCACTTTGATTAAGATTTTTCAAAAGCTATTTTTTTTTTTTTTATTTGAATTTATTTTTTATATATGGAGTGATAAGGTTTACCACTTAGATTTAATGTTTTATAAGGTTTGAAGTTTTTAAGGTTTTAAACATTTTTAAGTGTTGAAGATTAGAAATTCTAAAAGTTTGAAGAATTAGAGTTTTTTGGAGTTAAAAGGATTTTAGACTTAAGGTTTTAGTTTTTTTGAAGTTTTTTAAAATTAATTATATTTTGGAGTGAAAAGGATTTTAACTAGGATTTAAATATTTTTGAATTTGAAACTATTTGAAGTTATTTGAAAGTTTTTAAACATTTTGATTTTTTTTTTTTTTTTAAATTTAAAATTTTGCAAAAGATATCTACATCAAAGGTTTAGAAAACTTAAAATTTATAAATTTCTTATCTGAGTGTTTTTAATTTGGGAGATATAAGGTTTACTACTTCAAAGGAATTAAATTGCAAACTTTGATCATCATGGAAGAAATTATTAGAAATCCATTCAGTGGGGATAGTGAAGAAATGTAGAACAAGTTAAAGTTTTATTCTCAAAATTCAATATATGAATTTTATGGAAAGAAGCAAATATCAAATGATTTAAAGGAAAAACTATCTTTATTTCTCAAGGATGAAAATATGAAAAGTTCACAACACTTATAAGTTGCCTTCATGAATTTTTTTTTAAAACATGGTGCAGTTCACAAACCACCATTATATTTTCCTCAAAATAATGCTTAATGATGTATTTATCACTACTTACCTTTGAGATATTTAAATAAAAATACAAGAGAAGAAAAATGTAAATTGTGACACATATGGCTTGAATGAAGCTTATGTTAGCTTCAATGAGGAATCATTAAAATCCATAATGCATTATTGAGATGATCTACTAACTCATTTTTTAGAAAGCTCACCATTAGGTACATCACAACTAAATTTGAAGAAAATAAGAGCAAAGAAAAAGAATAGAGGAAAGCACAAAATAACATACAACAAAAGATATAAAGAAAAACTTGAAGCAGGAACCTATGTTGTTGATCCAAAAAAAAGTCTGAAGAGAGTTGATTGGAGATTCAAGACCAATATTGAAGACTAAAGTCTTCAATAACCAAATAATATAATACAAGGGGTGTTGAGGAATAGTACATTAGTTGGTACATGCTAATGTACCCCCATGGTACAAATGTAAATATGTAGTAGATTAAAATTGAATCTATAGTTTAGATGAGTGATTTATATTTTCTCTTTTATGTAAGTGTCAATGTGTAAGAAATGCATAAGTTTCATGTAAGTTAGAGTGCAATTTTGTAATGAGAGAACATGCACAAGAGTCATGTAAGTTATAGTACAAGTTTGTATTGAGAGAACGTGCACAAGTTTCATGTAAGTGTCCAAATATGTAAAGTGAGTATGTGCACAAGTGGCTTAGATTAGAAGTATATGTAAAAGTTTGCAAGTTTCATAGAGTCAAGTATGCATGTAAGAAGAGAGTGAAAAGTCTAGCATACAAGTGGCAAAATGACAAGCCAAAGGTCATGGGAGCTATCATATGGATTTTCAAAGAAGCACATATAACAATTTTCTCTATCTTTATTTGAGTTTCCTCACATAACAATTTTTTAGATTGGGTATGTTTTCCTCCTTATTAGTTTCTTTTGAATGATTCTATTCAAAGAAGCACTCAAAAATAAGATACAATAAATATCCAACTCTACTTCTAACGTCCTCTCATATTTAAGCTTATTGTAATTAGAAATATTAATATATTTATCTATATTTTTGGGATTAAACAAGATAACCTCTTTTCCAATTGAATTTAGAATTTTGATCATGATATTTGTCTATTGTTAACAATA
Source organism: Wollemia nobilis (assembly GCA_028583015.1). NCBI lineage: Eukaryota > Viridiplantae > Streptophyta > Pinopsida > Araucariales > Araucariaceae > Wollemia > Wollemia nobilis. The sequence goes on along the minus strand of JAQPPZ010005296.1, from coordinate 6,617 downwards.
TTTTTAGTTTAGGATATTTCAATTTTTACTATTCTACTCTTTTGCTTAGCTTTTCCTCCATGGGATAAAATTATTGGTCTTGCTCTATGCTATAATCTACTCCACACTCACTGATTTCTTCTACAAGTCTTATACCTCCTTTTGGTATATCATCACTGCTCTTACCATTTTTTTAGCCAAAAATTTTCTTGTCATCTTTTTTAATTTTGCAAATCCAACTTCATTATAAGTAACTTCAACCTTTGATTAGGAGATTATTCTATATTTTTTAGAATCCTTGTAAGAACCTTTCTCAGATATATTTAGGACAAACTCTACTATTATGATTTAATTATCACACACCCTGTATCTAAATCCAAAATATTTTCATACATAAGCTAATGGCCCTAAATTTTGATGTTTTACATAATTGTAAATAGATGTGATAAAGGTTTAGATGGTTCTATCTTAATATAAATCCATGCATGGATCACCATATTTATTTCTAATGAAACTCTCTTCAAGTGGGCCCAAGATCCAGCAGATCCCTCCCAATGTGAACATGCTTTAGGAACTTTTAGACTTTATTATGTAATGTGATCTAACATAAATTTTTATAATAAATTTCATATAAATACATATGATTTATTTTAAATAATAATTATTATATTTTCATTTGAATTTTTTTTATAAAATATTACTTTTATTCTTTATAATTAATCATTTAAAAAATAAATAAACTAAAAAAGTTTGATAAAATTATATTTAAATATGATTTATTTGCTTTAATAATAAATCCAATATATATATATATATATATATATATATATAATTATATTTATATTTAATAAATACGAGAAAAGCTTATAATATATGACTTTGAGCGTTTTTTTTTTTACATTGGAGAGTTGGTCACAACCACACTATTTCTAGTAACTGACAAACGCATAGTTCAAACCACAATAACTGCTTCCACCAAATCTATTTCACCTTGTTATTGTTGACTCGATGTGAAGGGGACCACCAATCACTTGGGATTCGTACTGTTATCGTGACGTGCTTGCCCCATCATAATATTATACATTCCAAATATGAAAGGACGTCGGCTATGTGCACAATTATATTTTCTTTATTATTTATTAGTCTAGTTATCCAAGAGTTAGGTTATCTTTTCATCTTATAAATTTATTGTATGCAGTGCAAGAGAACTGCCCTCTCCAAGTGGCTACAAGACCTTCCCTATCCAAGTGGCTTATTGAATTTGGATTCTTCATATATCATTTGATTTAATCAATTAGTAAGAAGTTCTCTTACAAGCAAATCCTAGGTATCGGTTCACTAAAATACAGAATGCTGCAATTTTTTTTAGAAAAAATTGGGTTCAGTTTGATTTTTTTTTTAACAGTGGATAGTCATGGTTCGTTTGGTGTTCACAACCTCAATAGAACCATTCAAAAATCGAGTCCACGAAATAAGAAACCAGATATCCCGAACGTCTTTCGCCAAGCATCCAGTTAGTGGTTTACACTTTTTGATTTAGATTCACGGGTATTCCAAACACCTCGATGATCTAGAAAGTAACAAGATCCCTAATAGTAGTGTTCAAGTACCTAGCGTATTGCGACGTCTTTTACACTACGAACAACGAGATTATAAGGTGACATTAACATGACGTAGCAATATCGAGAATAATTGGCATACTTTAAACCATTCTGTTGCGTGTCCAGTGTCAACAGCAGAAGTGCAAGATTATTACAAGAGAAATCCAGCTTCGTTGCAGAAGACTCGTTTATCTCTGAAGTTTTTTTTTTTCACTTTCTGTACAGTCTTCAGGAGTTATTTGTTTTTTTTTAGGGTTCGGAATATAGCGCTTCAAGTTAAACGACATCCGGCCAATCATATCATGCAAAAGAAGTTTTTTTTTATATATATAATTTAAATCAAAATTCATTATTTGGATCGTCGACAACTTTTATTTCGGCAAGTATAATATCTAAGGAATAAGTGTCTTAATAATATCAAGTATCTTAAAAAAAGTATATAACATCTGTTGGAGAGTTTAATTAATACGGTGAACGAAACGTTCCAATTTTGAGCGAAGCGGTAATCTTTGCAATCTTTTCGGACAAATTTAGCAATAAAATTCACCTTGAGGTACATTTCGCAGCAAGAATTCTACAATTACTGTCAGTCTATCCGGTATTGACAGGTTGCTGATATCAATTATGTAAAGCAAGTTCTGACGATCATAGGAAACAACATCGTCTCGTTATAAGGAATCACCGAGCATCTTCACCGGACATCATTCTCAGCAAGCATAAGATATAAGGCTAGACTAACACTGTCGCTTCATTCATTCACAGTTTGTCCAGGTAGAACAACGTTTAATTAACATCGCGGGAGCAGAATATTATTTCCGTCGTGAGATAAGGAGGCAGCAATAGAAGAAAAAACAACACGGCGAATTTGGGCGATGGGTCGACAATAATACTTGCGTTGAGCGTACTGCAGAGGGTAATAAAAACGATATCAACGCCTAAGGAGGAGATCATATACTGCTACAAATTAATACAAATTAAAGGAAGACCTCACGATATTTATTTAATAGTGCGAAGAGATTTAATTAATTTTAAGATATCAACGCCTAAGGAGGATAGGTGGTTTACACAAAATTTTATTAAGCTCGTTACCCAAGGATCACGCACCATAATATTGATGATATAATCTTAAAAAAAAAAAAGCAAGCGCAGGCGTGATATAAAATTTTCAAAAATAATTCGGGATATCGTCACACGAGTGATATAATTTTTTGATTTTTGCTACTGTTCAAAATAAATTTGATAATCAAAATATTACGACAAATATTTCGTGCATGAGTGTTATAATATTGTCGTTTTGTTCCTGCGGCTATTGGGATTAATCCCACTAGAGCGCGGGAAAACCTAGTACGACTTTATATTGACGAGATTGTAGAAGTGCAAATGGAGCACGCTTGGTTCTCACATTGACGGCGATAGCGATAACGATAACTGTTCCCAAGTGTTAATTAATCGCATGCGGACGTTCCGTGGTTGAGACAGCCAAGAAAATAGCCGTTGGAAACTTAGCCAATTCATAACCCTTGTGACTGGATTAATATTGAAATTCAAGCCATTAAAATCACAGTCGGTGTGCAGAAATCATGCATAAATTCGTAACTGTTGTGCTTGAAATTCAAGCTATTAAAATCATAGCGGTATGGACGCTAATTTTTTTCAACGCTTTTTTTTGCTTAGTAAATTTGCAAATGATGCCAATAATACTTCCATCTATAATATGTCACATATCGTCAAATTCAAGAATTTCTAATTAAATGACAAGGAATATTAGAAAAAGATGCTACATGGGAACCTGAAAGTATTTCTCACACATTTTTAGTTTTGAAGATAAAAGCTTTCGGAGGAGGGGAGCCATATTACATTCCAAATATGAAATGACGTTGGCTATGTGCACAATTATATTTTCTTTATTATTTATTAGTCTAGTTATCCAAGAGTTAAATTATTTTTTCATCTTATCAATTTATTTATTTGAGAATTGCCCTCTCCAGGTGGCTAAGAGACCTGCCCTCTCCAAGTGACTACGAGACCTTTCCTCTCCAAGTAGCTTATTGAATTTGAATTCTTCATATATCATTTGATTTAATCAATTAGGAAGAAATTCTCTTACAGAAACATCTAGAAGAGATGCTTAGAACTTGGCATCTCCATCCCAATATAACCTTATAAGGAAAAAGTTGGACTTATCAATATAAAATTTAATGCACAACCTCATACATATGCTACACTTTGAACCTTAAACCTTTTAAAAACCAAAACCCCAAACTATTATGTTGTTCCCTAAAACATCTTATCCAACACTATTTTTTTATTTTTATTCGAAAAATATAATAAACCTAAGATTAAAGAATCTCCAAACTTATTCAATACTATTACTTCAACTATTTATATATTTTTAAGAGAGGGAGGTTCAAATAATATTAAAATAATACAATTACGGGTAATGAAGACAAATATGGATGATATTAATTCAGTACTCCTTTGCGTCGTATCCTCGTAAACAAAATCGGATTTGACGGATTTGATTAACGTATATGGGATGTATGGGATATGGACAAACATCAAGTGCCAAAACAACATAGCGCACACTAACAAAAACGAGGACGACTTTGGGCAGTGGCAATCAAATAGTTATCATCAACAATGACAAAAAGTTATCTCACAAAAAGTTAATTATAGTTTTGAGAAATTATTAGCCTAAAGCATGCGAAGGGTGTTGGTTAACCACCAGTATAGTTTAGTTATCACTGTCTTATTATTGATCGTTGATCTAAGATTTAACTCATAACTTCTTCCACTTCATAAGTGTTCATTTGTGATTTGCTTTTGATTCGTTTTATAAGGATTTTTAATTGATTTTATTTAGTTTTCTTAGGACAATTTTAGAGATACATAAGACATATAGATATGAATAGATTAAAGAATAGATTTTACCAAAGGGAGTTTATCTTTATAATAGAGTTATTTATTGGTTTAGTTATTCAGTTAACTTTTCATTATTTTTATCAATTATATTTATTCTTTTTTTTGTCTTCTAGTTTTTAGTAAATTGGAAGAGAAGCTCGTTTGAATCGTAAGATGTTCAGAATCATAGTTTTTATTCACGCAGAGCAACGAAAGAAGACAATATTTGATTTTTCATCATTAATCAATTGTCTTGCGGTTGTTGAAAAAAGTTTCAAAGTCTTCTTAAACCTAGACCCCTCTTTCAAAGATGCACAACCTAACAAGGTTGAATCATTCACAAATTGTTAGTGGGATAAAATAAGGGCTCCAAAGGCTGTTGTAATTCCTTGAGAAGATTGATTGGTTATGTCTTTAGAGATAAGATGACGCAAACATTCTATCAATATTATGAATAGGTATAGGGAAAGAGGATCCCTATCACGAAGACATAATACATAATACTTTAGCTTTGAAATAATTTATCTAAAATTTTATCAACTCTTTCAATGTTGATGGAGCTACCCAATATAATTTCATATTTTCTAAAAAATAACCCCAAATGGTGTGAGCAAATAGGCAATGAAGAAGTAAATGGTCTGATATTTCTGAATCCTTCTTACACAAGGCATATATGAAGGGTCCATAATATTCTCTTCTCTGTAGACTCTCTTCCACAAGAATCATTGGTTGAGGTTAATATTTTATCTAGATTAAGGATCTTGGGATCATTCATAGTCCTAATTGATGTCCATCATTTTCTCAATTAAGATACAATATTTATCTTCTTATGAAGGGGTATCTGAGAGCACGCCTAGGATCTCTAGATTTATAGGATCTATAGTTTATTTGTTATTTGTAATTTATTTTAAGATAACCATGTTTGGTGCAAGGATCCTTTAAAATAAAAGTGGTCACTATAGATAGTCTAAGGGACCATATTTGGAGGATTGTTAATGACATACTTGTATTCACAATAGTCCTCATGAACAATGAGGCTAGAATAGACCAAGGTTATGAAATTTACAATGATAGATCACATTAATTTAAAGAAGTTAGAAGCTATGAGAAGGGAGGATCCATCATCATCATCCTTATCGCATTCCATTCCATTCTGAGAAATAAAGCCATCATGGGATACCTTATCAAGATGATTTATTTCTCCTAGAAGAAGGTAAATACTCACTAATACTAGGGATATAACCTATCCCATAACATCCTATCTAGGCTTTGGTATATAGGGTCTCTTTTATGCCCTACTCGTATAGACATAGTCCTTTACCTTAAAATTTGATACTAATAAGCATATATTTTGGGATGGGATATGAGTTCAATATAAAGCATAAAGTATACAATCATTCAACTAAATAATATTATCACCATAAAGTTTATCATCATTGGTAGTCCAAATACAAATGAAGTAGTAACTTCCTATTTGTACTATTTTATCGATATTGCTAGAAGACAAGCCTAAGATTTAGGAAATAGAGGAAGCTTGGATAGGTCTAAGACACATTGATAATTATATATTTTGTTAATGATGATTTAATTATTACTCTAAATTATAATATCATAAGTAGATGAATTACTTAGAGAGAGACCTCATTACATTAGTTGTAAGAGATTGATAAGAAGAAGTAGATGATTCAAAATACAAGATTATATATGAGAAAAGGTAAGATTTACGATTTTTGACCTCGATTACCTGGAAATAGGTAAAAGTTTTAGGATCATTTAGTACATGATAAGTCTTTCCCTTGTATTCATATTTAAAGTACTGATGGAGAGTTGATGGGATGGACTACATCTCGTGGATCCATGACATCCTTAGAAGAATATTGTATGCCAATTTGCAAGGCATGATATATAAGGGAATGTTAAGAGTGTAGGGTCTAACTCAAAGGGATAACACTATAATGCCACTAGCCTCTTGTTTCTAATTATCAAAATACGTTATAACAAGATTGAATTCCTTCGAATATATTTGGTTAGCCCAAAATAACGAATGAACTTTAGGCTATAAACAATGAGACCAAAACTATTTTTGACTAATTTTTTGATGAAATTGTCACCAATATGTCCTATAATGTATAATGG
>JAQPPZ010005295.1:0-33987 GCA_028583015.1 Wollemia nobilis | reverse complement strand
TATACTAAGGTTGAAACTAATTAATATTTAATGCTTGAGATTAATTAGATAATTGGAGATATAAGGGTTTGCTTTGATATAGTACAACCTTAGATATTTTATTAAAGGTATGCAAACATTCGAATTTACTTTATTCAAGGACTAAGAATATTTACAAATACCTTATTTTGAAAAAAAAAGGAATTCTACATAGACATTGAAAACATTAAATTTGCAAATATCCATAGTTTCTAAATTTGTAATTAGGAAGATATAAGGAGTTCAACACCAAATTTAGATATCTTGAAATGTAGAAACCATATCATTGAGAATTAAAGGATATAGGAAGAAAAACATAGAATTACTTGAAAGTTGGAAAATTGTTGTTGATACTAGTCTTCTATACAAATTTATGAGACATAAGGAATCCAACTTAAATGTCTTGAAAATAAATAACCTTATAAAAACTTGAAGGTGCATCATAAATTATTTTTAGCTTTTTATTTATTCATTAATAAGGATAAATAAGGTGAAGTATTGAAGTTGAACATTAGGGAGATAAAAGGGATTCAACTCAAGGAAAACTAAGAAAGCTAAGTATACTATAAAAACATATTGCACTCAAAACAATTGGTAGATACAAGGCATTATAAAAAACTTGAAAATTGGAAAGATCTTATCACGTTGATCACTTACTAGGGAGTCATAAGGTAGTCAACTTCATTCAAATAAAAATTGAAAGTTTTTTTTAGCTATGGATTATTTATACATAGATTTAGGAGCAAGTAAATATATGACTGGAAACAAACAATGCTTTGATTATTTAGATGAAAAAATGAGAAACCAGTAGTAAAAATTATGAAGTAAAAGGAATAGAAAATATTCTAGTCAATATAAAAAATGGAAAGGGATAATCAACAATGTGTTATATGTTCCTATATTGACTATCATTCTTCTTTCAGTTTCTCAACTCATGTATCAAAACATGATAGTAGAATTTAAAGTTTTTAATGGAAGAAAATAATGTCATATTCTCAAACAAGGAAAAAAGATAGCTTCAATTTCCTATAAAAGTGGTCTATTTGTTTTGGATACTACTAAACATTTAGCTTCTTCATTTAAGGACTTAGATCTATGGCACAAAATTTTAGTACATACTAGTATATATTCTATAAATAAAATGCTCAAATATCAGATGGTTGAAGGAATACCAAATTTATCTTTGGAATCTATTGTCTATCCAGAATGCTTAGCAGGAAAACAAGATAGAATACATTTTTAACTTCATCAACATAGGATTCAACAACCATTAGAATTAATATATATGTATTTATGTGGTATAATGAATGCTACTAGTATTGGAGGACATAAGTATTTTCAACTATTTTTTGATGATCATACCAGGAAGATGTGGGTGTACTTTATGAAGTACAAATTAGAAGCATTTATTTATTTTAAATAGTTTAAACTTCAAGTAAAGAACTAATTAGGAAAGGCTATCAAAATTCTTCATTCAGACAAAGGAGTTGAATTTATTTCAACAAATTTGATTTGTTTCTAAAGGAAAATAGAATTAAAATACAACTCACTACAGCATATTCACCACAAAAAAATGGTTTTGCAAAAAGAAGAAATAGGTTTATAATATAAATAGTGAGATGTATATTAAAAGAGGCTCATATTGATCATCAATATTGGATAGAAGTAGTCAAAATAGTAGTATACTATTACCAACTAGAATACTCAAGCACTTTACACCAAAAGAAGCACATGGTCAAACAAAAACCAAATATTGAAAAACTAAGAATATTTGGATGCAAAGCTTATATGCATAGTACAAAACAAAAAATGATAAAATTATATGACATAACTATGGTTGGTATATTTTTTGGATATGATGATGAATATGCAGGATATAGAATAAAAGTTCCAAGTATAAAGAAGATATACATAAGCAGAGATGTAGTTTTTGATAAAAAAAATTCAAAATTGACATTGAAAAATAAAGTAAATATGCATAAGTTTCTCTAAATTTCTTAGAGGAAGATATGGTAAATGAAGAGATAAAATCAGAATCTCAAGATGAAGAGAGCGTATATACTGATACATCTACAATTCCTCAAAAGAAAGAACCAATGGGGATACACTCGAGGATTCAAAATTGGAATAAATGTATGATCTTACTACTACAATACCTCAAACTCGTAGTCAAAGTATAATGAACAGAGGATTAAAAAGTACTTCAGTAGAGCCAACATCACACTTCAAGTCTTAAATCACTCATATTGTAAGACAACTATGGAATATGAATACTCATCACTACAAAAGAATAAAACATGGAATCTAGTGGAATGACCTTTAGGAAAGAAAGTTGTGGGCTACAAACGGATTTACAAAAGTATAAAGTTGATGGAATACTTGGCAAGTCAAAGGTCGGTTAGTAGCCAAAGAATATACTCAAAAAAAGGGAATTTACTATGAAGAGACATTGGCACCAACAACAAAAATGACCATAATCAAAATATTATGTGCTCTAGTAGCTCATTAGGGTTGGAAACTTCATCATATGGATGTAAAAAGTGCTTTTCTTAATGGTGACTTAGAAGAGGAGGTCTATATGTCACAACCAGAAGGATTTGTTGTTAAAGGACAAGAACATAAGGTTTGCAAATTAAATAAATTCTTATATGGTTTAAAGTAATATTCCAAAGCATGGAATATAAAAATTAATAATCACTTGTTACAACTAAGTTTAAATGAAGTACATCCGATCCAAGCCTACATACAAAGAAAATTGGAAATGATATATTAATTCTTATTGTATATGTTGATGGTATAGTGAGAAAAAAGGAAAAAGGATTGAGAAGGCATTGAAATGTAGATTTAGGACCGATGAATTATTATCTTGGTATGGAAATTCATAAAAATGGAGATAGTATTACAATTACACAATCAAAATATGTAAAAGTTTTACTTGAAAAATATAAAATGAAGGATTGTAAGACAAAAGATACACCTATGGAAGAAGGGCTTCAATTATCCAAAAATTATGGAACACCTTTAGTTTCAACTATAAGGTATCGTCAATTAATTGGAAGTCTTCTATACTTGACAAATAGCCGACCTGATCTAGTTTTTTCTATAACATATCTCTCACAATTCATGCAAGAGCCTAGAGAGAGTATTTAGAAAGCTACTAAAGAAGACTGTAATATATTAAGAAGACTATTGATTATGGACTCTTATATGAAGAATGTTAAATATTTTTGTCTATAGGGTTACTCAGATTCTAATTATGGAGGTTCTATTGATGATAGAAAGTCTACTTCAGGGTATATTTTTTATCTTGGATCAAGACCAATATCTTGGAACAATAAAAAACAATATATAGTAGCTCAATCACCTATCCAATTAGATTATCATGTAGCAAGAGATACTATTGAGCAAGGTGTTGTCATTGTTGTCAACACACTCAGTTGGACTTGGTTGGTGCAGTGGTAAGATGTTTGAAGCTTGTATAGAAATATTCAGTGCTTGTGATGATGTATTCAATGCTTGGATGAAGGTGTTGCAAGTGGTTTGTGCGAAGTTGCAAATGTTACAAATGTTGCAAATGTTGTTCATAAGTGCCAATGGACTGTGTTGGATAGCTCAACACATTATTTGGAGTATTGTTTGACAGTAGTGAGTGCAGTCACAGTGTTGGTGCAATTTTGAACGAAAGACGGTAAAGTGTTGGACCGCTTGACAAATTTTTTGGAATAGGACAATTTTGTACTTTATGTGATAGGTGTAAAATCAACATCAGAGGCCACTTTGTCGGAGGTATATTAAGCAATCTGTGAGGAATCAAACTTCAAAATTTTTACTAGAGGTAGTCAGATGTACCAAGAGCAAACGTTTTAAAATTAAGTCCAAATGAATATCTGAGGAGGAAATAGTAGCAGTTGCAAAACAACTTTGGAGCACTTTTTCTAGTTTTTAGCAGTTTTAGACATGTGTTAAATCTACGTAAAAGGCCATATTTTCGGAGGTACTGTGAATAATCCATGAAGAGTTAAAATATAAAATTTAAACTGGAGCTAGTTGGCTTATCCAAGAATATATGTTTCAACTTTTAACCCATTTGAAAGTTTGAGGAGTTAGTTATGACTCATTACAAAAATCCATGTCACCTATTTTTGGCAATTTTGGTAGTTTCTAAGAATATAACGGTGGAGTGGTGCTTTTGTGTAACTGAAAGATAAAGAGCTGCATTTTTCAATGTGAAGTATATATATGTTTTTTAAATAAATGGAGACGACTATTTTTTTGTAGAAAGGACTGCCAACGCATGTTGTGAAGAATATTTTTTGGCATTCTGATTGAAAAAGTGTGGAGTGTATGAGACTATCAATGTGCAAGGTGTGATATTATTAGTGTGCAGAGTTGAGAATATTGAAAAGGTTAGACAAAATATTTTAGAGGAGAAGATTTGTGAGCTAGACCACTCAAGGTCTTTTGACAAGATTTTAAAATTTTATCAAAGATTTTTAAATTTGTCGGGTCGGTGCTCCTTGCAGTTGGTGTTGCTAAAGTCCGGGTTGGTTGGTGTCATTCCCTGCAGTTGGTGCTACAAAAATATTGTAAATATCAAACATTTTCAAGGCTAGATTTGGATGGGAGTCCAAACAGTCCATTGGCATAGTGGTTTTTCCCACATCGGGTTTCCACTATAAATATGGTGTTATGTGATGCATTTTTGTGTGATTTCTCATTTTGATTTTATTTCATAGTTGAATTAAATTTTTAATACACACTAATTCACCCCCCATCTCAATGTCACACTTAGTTCAACAAATGGTATCAGAGCAAGGTTCCTGAACATGCTCAATCGACTAGGGTGATCTTGGAAGTGACACAATGGCAAGTGGTGAAGGCTTCTCCTAAAACAAAGAAACATTATTCGATGGAACCAACTATGATTTTTGGAGACTCATAATGTAGACATATCTTTGTTCTTTGGGATACGATATTTGAGAATCAATAAATAGTAGATATACAATACCCTCTACTTCGGTTGATATTGCGACAAATAAACTATTTGAGAATAATTCAAAAGCTAAGAATGCTATCATGTGTGGATTATTTGACAGTGAAATGGTAAAATTTATGGGATGCAAGACCGCCAAGGAAATTAGGGATAAGTTGAAGAGCATTCATGAAGGAGACGATAAGATTAAGGAAGCTAAATTGTAGATATAGAGCACAATTTGAAGGGCTAAAAATGAATGAAGATGAGAATATAGAGGCTTACCTGTTAAGAGTAAATGAAGTCATCAATGTTATCAGAGGACTTGGAGAGGAAATCAAAGACTCGGTAATCTTCAAAAAGGTATTAAGATATCTTCCTCAAATATTTGATTCTAAAGTTTTTGCTATAGAAGAAGCAAAGGATTTGAATAGTCTTACTATGGATGAGATGCATGGCTCTTTGACTACTTATGATATGAGAATAGGAAAAGCAAAATCTACTGACAGAGAAGCAGTGTTTAAAGCTCAGAAGAACATCAAAGCTATACCAGAATCCGATGAAGATGAAATGTCAAATGAAATGGAAGCTAAATTTGTGAGAAAGCTGAAAAAAGGTAAAGGGAAATACAAAGGAAAATTACCATTCAAATGCTTCAACTGTGGAAGTGTTGGAAATTTCATAGCTAAATGTCCTTACAATAAAAGGAATAGCAATGATGAAGGATCGCATAGAGTAAGAGGGGACAAGAAGAAGATGTCAAATTTTAGAAAAGGCAAATCCAAGAATAAAAGTTTCATCTCCAAGAATGTCGGTTCATCTAAAGACAACTCCAATGAGAACTTTGAGGAAGAAACAAGCGAAGCTCTTTTCATAGAATTTGAAGAAGAAAATCTGAAAGAATAAGAGAAATTTAAAGAAGAAGAAATAGATGCAGAAGTTAATCTAGAAGCATAATTGGTTGCAACTCTAGATGAATTGAAATAAGAAAGAAAAAACAAAAGAAAACTTCAAGAAATCTCAAGGATGCAAACAAAATCATAGCAAGTTTGAAAGTGCAGTTAGAAGAATCCAAAAAGATCTCTAAAGATCTTGAAGTACAACTAACCATGAAAGTAGAATATTGCAACAAGTTAGAGGAAGAGATTATTGGTTTAAGGATGCATTTAGAAGAGATGAATTAGAAAATTAGCTCTTATCACAAACGTGAAAGAGATTATATGAAGCTAGATGAGATCATAAATAACCAAAAGACTACAGACATCAGATTTGGTTTGGGATTTGAATAGGGTGAATCATCAAATGTACCAGATATTACCAAAGAAAAATCTATGAAGACAGAAGAAAATAAACCACAAGAAGACAAGAAATTTGATCAAGCAAAGTCAAATCCAGTGAGAGAAGACAATGAGCCAAGGCATGAAAATAATGTAGATAGTGATGGATTCACAAATGTTCAAAGGAGAAGAAGATTCGTGATGCTTACAACTACATGGAAAAGACCGCAAACCAGGTTCAGCTATTTCTTTTTTTGTTACTATTTTAAATGCAATACTTATGGTCACAAAATATCATATTGTAAGTTTAATGGTTCACCAAGAAATTTTGTGAGTAGAAATGCCTTTGCACCATTTATGGATTACTCTATGGAATGTTATAAATATCATAATTTTGGGTACATTGTAAAATATAGATATTTTTTATTTTTTAAGCGAAAAACCCCTTGCGGAGCCGCCTTGGTATGAGAGACCACAAACAGGGGGTTCTACACCATCAAAGTCACCCGGGGGTCGCACCCGACCTTGCTCGCACCAACATTATCAATTGGATTTTAGATACCCAATTCAACTTTTTGGTAGGGTGGAGATTTGAACCTGGGACCTCCCTTAGAGGATTGCCCTCTCCTCTCCAACTCACCTACAACACCTGGGTGGTAAATTGCAAATTATTGTAGAAGTATGTTTGCATCTAATCCCTTTTAGGATAGAAGATTTTAGCTAGATGCAATGAGACAAAACAAAAAATATCAAAAAATCATAAAACAAAACAAGAACCCAAAGCAAAGGACAAACAAGTTTGGAAAGAGAAAGAACAACCAAAGGAAGATAAAGAGTCTCTAATTGTGCATACAACAGTAAAGGCACCGAATAAAACAACACCATGGATACTCGATAGTGGTTGTTCTAAACATATGACTGGAGATAAGAAGAAATTCAAAAAACTAGAGGAATATGAAGGTGGTTCAGTAAAATTTGAAAATAATGATGGAGCAAAAATTATTGGCAAAGGCACTGTCAGGTTGGTTAACAACAATATCAAGTCAGAAGAGGTACTCTTTGTTGTTGGTTTGAAGCACAACTTACTAAGTGTTAGCCAGATCTGTGATAGAGGTTATGATGTGATTTTCAAGAAGCATGAATGTGAGATAAGAAATGCAGATAATGGAAAATTGGTAGCTACTAGTACTAGAACAGTTGGTAATTTATACACCCTCATGGAAATAACAATCGGATCATGTTTATTTGGACAAGAAGATGAAAAATGGATTTGGCATAAGAGACTTGGTTATATCAGTTTCGACAATTTGGTAAAAATCAACTCGAAGAAAGCTGTTAGAGATATTCCCAACATTTCCAAGCTATCAAACAATATTTGCGCATCATACCAAATAGGTAAGTAAACTAGAACTCCATTCAAATCAAAAGATCATTATACTGGAAACCTTTGGAATTAGTGCATACAGATTTGTGTGGGCCTATGAAAACTCAGAGTATAAATGGTGATAAATACTTCATGTTGTGCATAGATGACTATTCCAGGATGACATGGGTACTATTTTTGAAACATAAATCAGAAGCTCTTGAAATGTTTAAAATATTCAAAAACTTAGTTGAAAATCATACTGGAAGAAGAATTAAATGCCTAATATCAGATAGAGGAGGTGAATTTGTGTCAGAAGATTTTACAGAGTATTGTAAAAAATTTGGTATTAGGAAATAATTTTCTACTGTTAAGACACCTCAGCAAAATGGCGTTGTGGAAAGAAAAAATAGAGCAATGCAGGAAATGACTAGAACAATCCTAACTGGGAGCAAAGTAGCTAATAAGTTCTAGAAAGAGGCAGTTCATACAATAGTTTACATTCAAAATAGGTGCATGATAAGGCCAAATGAAAGCAAAACTCCATATGAGATGTGGTTCGATAGAAAAGCAACAACGAAACATTTTAGGGTATTCGATAGTAAGTGCTACATCAGAAAAACCGAAGACAATCTTGGCAAGTTCGAGTATAGATCGGATGAAGGTATCTTTCTTGGTTATTCAACAAAAAACAAAGCATATAAATGCTACAATAAAAGGCTAAGAAAAAATGTTGAAAGTGTTGATGTCAAAGTTGATGAAAGGTCCACCATGATGAATTTATTCATTTTTATAGGTCCGAGGTGTAGACTAATTGGTTCATCCAAACCCCATAAGGGGGCGGAGGTCCAAGGTTCAAATATCGAGCCTCGCCATACTGAACACTTGTCCCTTTCCTGGTGCTTTCAGTGGCATAAAAGGTTTAAAATGATTGTGGCATGGCGGTTATAGGGGTGGACTGCACGAAGATCTATGTGGCGGCTTTCGGGTGAACATCATAGAATACTGTGGTGGCCATAAAAGTTGGACAACCTTCCCAAATTCGTGGTGGCTACCGATTCCACCATGTTAAAAAAAAAGTTGATGAAAGGAGAGAACTACCAACAAGCAATGAAGAAAACTTCCCTATTTATGAAGAGACAATCAAAGGAGAAAATGAAGAGAAGAAATATGAGGAGACAAAAAGTGAATCAAAAGAGGAGGAATCAGAGGAAGACAAAGAAAAGGACAAGAAATCCAAATCCGTAACTTGGAAAAAATATCATCCCGAAGAACAAATAATTGGATATCCCAAAGCTGGTGTTCATACAAGAAGAAAAATTGTAAGAGCCTATTTTCTATTATCCAATATTGAACCCAAAAATGTTGCAGAAGAAAAGTAAAGATGAAAATTGGGTAAAGGCAATGGAAGAAGAGCTAAACCAAATTGAAAAGAACAAGACTTGAGAGCTAGTGCCAAGACCAGTAAATAAGAACATGGTAGGTACCAAGTGGGATTTTTAGAATAAGCTAAATGAATATGGACAGGGTGTCATAAATAAGGTAAGGTTAGTATGTAAAGGATATGCACAAGTTGAAGGTATTGATTTTGAGGAAACTTTTGCACCTGTAGCCAGGCTAGAAGCAATAAGGATGTTTCTTGCATTAGCAGTTTACAAAAATTTTAGATTTTATCAAATGGATGTAAAGTCAACCTTTCTAAATGGTAAGCTTTAAGAAGAGATTTACATTGAGAAACCAGATGGTTTTCAGCTAGGAGATGATCCTAACATGGTTTGCAGATTGAAGAAAGCTTTATATGGTTTGAAACAGACACCCCGGGCATGGTATGAAAGACTAGACAACTATCTTATTCAACATGGATTCAAGAAAGGTATGGTGGATAGCAATTTGTATGTTAAAACAAAAAATGATCATCAAATCATTGTTGTTGTGTATGTAGATGACATAATATTTGGAGGCTGCAAAGATGAAATATGTAAATATTTTGTAAGTAAGATGCAAAATGAGTTTGAGATATCAATGATTTGTGAGCTTTCTTATTTTCTTGGTTTGCAATTTAATCAACTAGAGAAGGGCATATTCATTTCTTAAATCAAATATGTGAAAGAGATGTTAAAGAAATTTATAATGGAAGATTGCAAGTCAGTTAATATTCCCATGACAACAGGTTGTAAGTTAAGCAAGGATGACAAATCACCACCCGTAGATCAAACAATGTACAAATCCATGATTGGGAGCTTGTTGTACTTAACTGCTACTAGACCATATATTTTGCAAGCAGTGTGTATGGTTGCACGATTTTAAGCCAGTCCTAAGGAGACTCATGTTATAGCTGTAAAACAAATTTTCAGTACCTTAAAGGCACAATGGAGTATGGGTTATGGTATCCAAAAGGTAAGGACTTCACTCTTATTACATATTTAGATGTAGATTGGGTTGGATGTGTTGATGACAAGAAGAGCACCAGTGGAGGTGCATTTTATCTTGGTGATAATCTTGTAGCATGGCACAATAAAAAATAGGAGTCAGTTTCCTTGTCTACAGTAGAGGTAGATTATATTGCAACGACATCATCTTGCACACAAGTTCTATGGATAAAAAAAACACTACAAGACCTTAGAATTCATTTCAGTGAGCCTATTTCAGTCATGTGTGATAACACAAATGCTATCAACATCTCGAAGAATCCAGTGATGCATTCTCGCACGAAGCATATAGCTATCAGGTACCATTTCTTGAAGAAGAAAATTGTAGAAGGTAAAGTCAAGTTGGATTTTGTTCCTATGACAAAGTAGGTAGCGGATATTTTCACAAAACCATTGCCCAAGGAAGTTTTTGAATATTTTTGCAAGAAATTGGGAGTGATTACACTTCTCAAGCACTAGACCGCTATCGATACCATATTCTCAAGGGGAGCAATTTTTCACTGTTTTATCTTTTTGTTCCTATTTGTAATTATTGCTTGGTACTATTTTTTACCTAAGAATGTTGTGTATGGACTCAGGGGGAGTTTGAAACATCCCTTTGTCATTGTTGTCAAAGGGGGAGAAGAGTTACAGGAAAATGTTTGTGTGTTGCCAAAAATTCCAAAGGGGGAGATTGTTGAGCAAGGTGTTGTCATTGTTGTCAACACACTTAGTTGGACTTGGTTGGTGCAACGGTAAGGTGTTCGGAGCTTGTACAAAAATATTTGATGCTTGTGAGGATGTGTTCGATGCTTGGGTGAAGGTGTTGCAAGTGGTTTGTATGAAGTTGCAAAAGTTGCAAATATTGTTCATAAGTGCCAATGGACTATGTTGGATAGCTTGACACATTGTTTGGAGTATTGTTTGACAGTAGTGAGTGCAGTCATAGTGTTGGTGTAGTGTTTATGTAGTGTTCGACGGAATACGATACAGTGTTGGACCGCTTGACAAATTTGTTGGAATATGATGATTTTGTACTGTAAAAAGTGTAAAAACAACGTCGGAGGCCACTTTGTTAGAGGTATATTAAGCAATCCATGAGGAATCAGACTTCAAAATTTTTACTGGAGGTATTCGGATGTGCTGAGAGCATACGTTTTAAAATTCAGTCCAAAATAATATCTGAGGAGGAAACAGTAGCAGTTGAAAAACAACATTGGAGCACTTTTTCCAGTTTTTGGCAGTTTTAGACATGTCAAATCTGCGTAAAAGGCCATCTTGTCGAAGAAACTGTGAATAATTCGTGAAGAGTTAAAATCTAAAATTTAAACTGGAGGTAGTCGGTTTATCCAAGAATATATGTTTCAACTTTTAACCCGTTTGGAAATTTGAGGAGGTAGTTATGATTGTTACAAAAAGACCTGTCAACTCTTTTTGGCAATTTTGGCAGTTTCTAAGAATATAACGAAGTGTTGCTTTTGTGTAACTGAAAGATAAAGATCTGGATTTTTTAATGTGAAGGATATATATGTTTTAAAAGAAAATGGAGACGACTATTTTTTTGTAGAAAGGACTGCCAACGCATGTTGTGAAGAATTTTTTTTGGCATTTTGATTGAAAAAGTGTGCAGTGTATGAGACTGTCAATGTGCAAGGTGTGAGATTATCAGTGTGTAGAGTTAAGAAGATTTAAAAGGTTAGATAGAAGATTTTAGAGGAGAAGATTTGTGAGCTAGACCACTCAGGGTCTTTTGACAAGATTTTAAACTTTTATTAGAGCTTTTTAAATTTGTCGGGTCAGTGCTTAGCAACAGGGGTCGATGCTCTTCGCAGTTGGTGCTGCTAAAGTTCGGATTGGTTGGTGCTATTCCCAGCAGTTGGTGTTGTAAAAATATTGTAAAGACCAAACATTTTTGAGGCTATATTTGGATGGGAGTCCAAATAGTCCAGTGGCACAGTGGTTTTTCCCACATCGGGTTTCCACTATAAATCTGGTGTTATGTGATGCATGTTTGTGTGATTGCTCATTTTGATTTGATTTCGTAGTTGGATTAAATCTTTAATACACATTAATTCACCCCCCTTTCTCAGTGTCACACTTAGTTCAACAGATACAACTTGTGAAGCTTTGTGGTCACAATATGTATTATCTAATAGGGGCATCAAATGAGCTCCAACTCTTATATTTTGTGACAATCAAGGTGTACTCTACTTGATCACAAATTCTATTGTACATGAATGAACAAAGAAGCACAATATCATTTCATTAGAGATCATTTTTAGAATCGTCATATCAATTTAAAGCATATTCCTACAGAAGAACAATTGGTAGATATATTTACAAAAGCTTTGGGACAAAACAAGTTTCAAATATCTAAAGATCATCTATGCAAGCTAAGAGAAGAATTTCATCAGAGATAATTTTCAAAATCGTCATATCGTGCCTTGGATTTTGATTGCAATTTCACATATTTGACCATTGTAGGTCATTTAGACGAGAGGAGGACTATGGCTTGAAAGCTATGTAGAAATATTCCAAGCATTGAATCGTGCCTTTTATTTGCAACCCATAATTTCACCAAAATGGACAAAATATTCAAAAATTAAGGTTAAATATAGGTTAAAAGATTTAATTTTGTTATTTACATGTTGGATGGATAACTTGATAAATTAGATGATCCAATTTTAAATATCTCTATATATATCAAAAAATACAATTTTTTATTCCATTATATATATACATATATAATAATTTTCTTCACATTAAACAAAACTTCGTTGTTTAAATAGTTTTATTTTTATTTTGTTTAACATTTGTAAAAGACGTTGAAATATTTCTTATTGAAAAAATGTTTGAAATTTTATTTTAAAGTGTTTTTCTTTTAATTCACCTTTGCATTATGGGTGATGTAATTTCAATCCCCATGGTGGATATGTATAAAAAGTATTACTCAAAAAATGTGATGTGACCTCGGATCAGGATGAGAGGAGGACTATGGCATGAAAGCTATGTAGAAATATTCCAAGCATGGAATCGTACCTTTTATTTGCAACCTGTAATTTCACCAAAATAGACAAAATATTCAGAAATTAAGATTAAAAGATTCAATTATGTTATTTACAAGCTGGATGGATAACTTGATAAATTAGATGATCCAATTATATATATCAAAAAATATAATTTTTTATTCCATTATATATATTCATATATACTAATTTTCCTCACAGAGAGTGCATGCTCGCGATGTTTTTTCATCTGAAAAAGATTGAAAGGAACAAGATTTTCCAGTGCATGTCGGGAACCGCTTGTTAAAAAACAATGGATGTTTGGAACGATTTGAAGTCAGGTCAGTTCTAGTGGTTCAACTAGACTCGGTCGTGGAAGATGTGGAGCATCTAACCAAACATGCTCTTATTGGTAAATTTTTGGGCATCCAAATTTCTCTCGCCTTTGTGGAGGCTTGGGTCAAGAAAACTTGGAATCTTGAAGGTGATGTGGAGGTGATGCTGAGTGCGAACAACTATTTTATGGTGGTTTTCTCTTGTATTGCAGATCGTAACAAAGCATTTGAAGGGGTCCTTTTTCTATAACCAAGCAAGACTCTTTCTTAAACCCTGGCATGTGGGTTTCAACCCATCAGAGGAGCGGTCGTCATGGGTTCCAGTATGGGTGTGGCTTCCATGGCTCCCGTTAGAATTCCGGAGAACTAATATCTTGCATAAGATTGTCCTTCTGCTTGGGAAGCCAGTTGGACCGTCACAACAGATAATGGATAAAAAGGTAATCTTTGTTGTTCGTATTTGTGTTAAAATTGTCTTTTATGGGTGTCATTCTAGTCTAGTGGTTTTAGCCTGTTTGACTGTTTATTTGAGTCCTAAATGGAAGCTCAGTTGTACTCTGTAATCCAGATTTTTTATCAATAAAATTTTACCCCTTTATTATATATATATATTTATATATATATATATATATATATCAAAAAATACAATTATTTATTCCATTATATATATTCATATATACTAATTTTCCTCAAATAAACAAAACTTGTTTAAATAATTAATTTTATAATCTTTCTTAAAATATTGAAAAAAATGTTTGACAATTTTTTTAAGTGTTTTTCTTTTAACTGACATTTGCATTATCAGTGATGCCACAATCAAAAGTATTACTCAAAAAAGGTGATGTGACCTGGGTTCAATCCCCATGGATGGATATATATAAAAAAATATTACTCAAAAATGTTATGTGACCTGGATTCAATCCCTATAAAAAATATTACTCAAAAAAAATAATATACAATGTATTAATACAATAAAAAAAATCCTATAATTACAACGTGTAAGAAAAAACACGCACACAAAATTTTAAATCCAAGGAAAGTTAAACTTGCAAGTTAAATTTAAACTTTACCCAGGTTAGAGAATGTATTTGTGTGCAATGCCGTTGAACTCAAATAGCTGTTGAGAATAATGTCAAGTCTTCCCTACGACATCTCTCTTCACTCAGAAAAGAAGGAATTCGGGCGTGTGACGGGCGGGCCGAGGATTGATTGGGCTTTGAGCCGCTTTCCCGTATCCAAACCTCCCTATTTATGTTATAAGAAAGAACATCCCCACGGAAAAGAAAGGTGCCCTTTTAGAATAGAGAGGCCTTGAGCTGGGCTGAAGGATCCCAGCTATCTGGAATATATCAATTCTTCGATTTACGGTGTCTAATCCAGAAGTGATTAGGTAGCCGCAAACGAAAGAATAGTATTCCATTTTCTCAAGGTGTCACCACTATAAAAGATGTCGTTAGAAAGCTGTTACCCGATGTATCGTCTGCAATGCCGTTGGAGTCAGGTAGCCGTTGAGATGACGTTAGAAAGTTGTTACCCGCGTCCGTTGGAATGTCGTCGGCCTCCTATAGCCGTTGGAAAAGGAATATTTAGGTATAGCAGTCTTGTCCTTTCTGTTTTCAGTTTCCTCTCCTCCCCTGTTTTGGTTCTGTTTTCATCTTCCTCCCTTATCCTGTTTTGGCTCTGTTTTCATTTTCCCCCCTTATCCTGTTTTGGTTCTGTTTTCATCTTCGTTGGTTTTGTTTTTTTTGTTTTTAAGATGTTATTCCAAATGGACTACCATGGCCATGGCTGCGTCTTCTTTGCTTGCTGTTGTTTTTTTTTTTTTTTAAATAAAACTTTTATTTGAATTGAGGAGAAGATGAATAAGAAAGCAATAGATGTTAAATTCAATAGTTTTTAAATAAAAATTTTATTTTAAATTTATTATTTTATTATTAATTATAATAATAAATTATGATAAATGATTCGGTCAGTTTTTAGATTCTATTTATAATTTTAAAATTTAAAATTTGTATTGATTATTAATATTTTGTTTTAAAATTATTTTTTTAATTAATATTAAAAATAAAAAACAAAATAATTTAATGTATATACTTCGATAGAATGAAAATAATTTTCACTCAAAATTAAAATATTTTTATTAGGTATATCTATTATGACATTGTTTGTATATCTCTATTTCATTGTATGTGATATTAAATTGTTTTTTTTCTATTTATATATTTGTGTATTTTATAATTTAAATATTTATTCTATTTGGGTATTTGGTTTTCTTACATTTTTTTTTCTCTTGTATCTTTCATTATTTATGTATAATTCAATTGTTCAAAATTGGTACTCTTTGTATAATTATTTTGCTTGCAATTTTTTTTGTATGCACAATTTATTGTGTTTGACATGTGTGTATCCTATTCTAAATAGTCTAAATTTGTTTGTGTATATGTATACATTTAAGTATTTTCTAGTTTTGTACTTTATTACTTCTTGTTTGGGTATTTGTTGTTATACGTTGACTTGTACTTTGGCATGTATGTATAATCTTTTGAATGTGAGATAATATTGTTTGTATATTTGTGTATTTGTATATATTTGATCTCTTTTGTATTCTACAATCTAAATATTATTCTATTTGGATATTTGTTTTGCTTGTATTTTTATTTTTAGTATTATTTATATTTGGTTGTATGCATGTGTTTCACATGACATTGTTTTATCATATGCAAGTGTATCATATTCTAAGTAGTCTAAATTTATTTGTATATATGTATATATTTAAGTATTGTCTAGTTTTGTATTTTATTACTTGTTGTTTGGGTATTTGTTGTTATAGGTTGACTTATACTTTTGCATGTATGTAAAATATTTTGAATGTGAGATATTGTTTGTATATTTATGTATTTCCTAATTATTTGTGTATTTGTATATATTTGATCATTTATGTATTCTAATTTAAATATTATTTTATTTGGATATTTTTTTTGCTTGTATTTTTTTCTATTGTATCTCTGATTATTTATGACATTGTTTGTATATCTCTATTTTATTGTATGTGATATTAAATTGTTTTTGTCTATTTATATATTTGTGTATTTTATAATTTAAATATTTATTCTATTTGGGTATAATATTTTGAATGCGAGATATTGTTTGTATGTTTATGTATTTCCTAATTATTTGTGTATTTGTATATATTTGATCATTTGTGTATTCTAATTTAAATATTATTTTATTTGGATATTTGTTTTGCTTGTATTTTTCTATTGTATCTTTGATTATTTATGACATTGTTTGTATATCTCTATTTTATTGTATGTGATATTAAATTATTTTTTCTATTTATATATTTGTGTATTTTATAATTTAAATATTTATTCTATTTGAGTATTTGGTTTTCTTGCATTTTTTTTTCTCTTGTATCTTTCATTATTTATGTATAATTCAATTGTTCAAAATTGGTATTCCTTGTATACTTATTTTGCTTGTATTTTTGTTTGTATGCATAATTTAATGTGTTTGACATGTGTGTATCATATTCTAAATAATCTAAATTTGTTTGTGTATATGTATACATTTAAGTATTGTCTAGTTTTGTACTTTATTACTTCTTGTTTGGGTATTTGTTGTTATATGTTGACTTGTCCTTTTGCATTATGTATAATATTTTGAATTGAAGATGATATTGTTTGTATATTTATGTATTTGTTTGTGTATTTATATATATTTGATCTTTTGTGTATTCTATAATCTAAATATTATTCTATTTGTATATTTGTTTTGCTTGTATTTTTCTTTTTGGTATTCTCTATATAATTATTTTGCTTGTATATTTGGTTTTATGCATAACTTATTGTGTTTCACATGACATTATTTTATCATATGCAAGTGTATCATATTCTAAGTAGTCTAAATTTATTTGTCTATATGTATACATTTAAGTATTGTCTAGTTTTGTATTTTATTACTTGTTGCTTGGATATTTGTTGTTATAGGTTGACTTATACTTTTGCATGTATGTACAATCTTTTGAATGTAAGATATTGTTTGTATATTTATGTATATCCTAATTGTTTGTGTATTTGTATATATTTGATCATTTGTGTATTCTAATTTAAATATTATTTTATTTAGATATTTTTTTTGCTTGTATTTTTTTCTATTGTATCTTTGATTATTTAAGACATTGTTTGTATATCTCTATTTTATTGTATGTGATATTAAATTGTTTTTGTCTATTTATATATTTGTGTATTTTATAATTTAAATATTTATTCTATTTGGGTATTTGGTTTTCTTCCATTTTTATTTTCTCTTGTATCTTTCATTATTTTATATAATTCATTGTTCAAAATTGGTATTCTTTGTATATTTATTTTGCTTGTATTTTTGTTTGTATGCATAATTTATTGTGTTTGACATGTGTGTATCCTATTCGAAATGTTTTTTCTGTGTATATGTATACATCTAAGTATTGTCTAGTTTTGTACTTTATTACTTCTTGTTTGTGTATTTGTTGTTATATGTTGACTTGTATTTTTGCATGTATGTATAATCTTTTGAATGTAAGATGATATTGTTTGTATATTTATGTATTTATGTATTTTTTTGTGTATTTGTATATATTTGATCTTTTGTGTATTCTATAATCTGAATATTAGTTTGTTTGGATATTTATTTTGCTTGTATTTTTCTTTTTGGTATTCTTTATATAATTATTTTTCTTGTATATTTGGTTGTATACATAACTTATTGTGTTTCACATGACATTGTTTTATCATATGCAAATGTATCATGTTCTAAGTAGTCTAATTTTATTTATGTATATATATATTTAAGTATTGTCTAGTTTTGTATTTTATTACTTGTTGTTTGGGTATTTGTTGTTATAGTTTGACTTATACTTTTGCATTTATGTATAATATTTTGAATGTGAGATATTGTTTGTATATTTATGCATTTCCTAATTGTTTGTGTATTTGTATATATTTTATCATTTGTGAATTCTAATTTAAATATTATTTTATTTGAATATTTGTTTTGCTTGTATTTTTTTCTAGTGTATCTTTGATTATTTAAGTATTGTTTGTATATCTCTATTTTATTGTATGTAATATTAAATTATTTTTGTCTATTTATATACTTGTGTATTTTATAAAGTAGATATTTATTCTATTTGAGTATTTTGTTTTCTTGTATTTTTTTTTCTCTTGTATCTTTCATTATTTATGTATAATTCAATTGTTCAAAATTGGTTCTCTTTGTATACTTATTTTGCTTGTATTTTTGTTTGTATGCACAATTTATTGTGTTTGACATGTGTGTATCCTATTCTAAATGGTCTAAATTTATCTGTGTATATGTATACATTTAAGTATTATCTAGTTTTATTCTTTATTACTTCTTGTTTGGGTATTTGTTGTTATACGTTAACTTGTATTTTTGCATGTATGTATAATATTTTGAATGTGAGATGATATTGTTTGTATATTTATCTATTTGTTTGTGTATTTGTATATATTTTATCTTTTGTGTATTCTATAATCTAAATATTATTCTATTTGGATTTTTTTTTTTGCTTGTATTTTTGTTTTTGGTATTCTTTATATAATTATTTTGCTTGTAAATTTGGTTAGATGTATAACTTATTGTGTTTCACATGACATTATTTTATCATATGCAATTTTATGATATTCTAAGTAGTTTAAATTTATTTGTGTATATGTATACATTTAAGTATTGTCTAGTTTTGTATTTTATTACTTGTTGCTTGGGTATTTGTTGTTATAGTTTGATTTATAATTTTGCATGTATGTACAATCTTTTGAATGTGAGATATTGTTTGTATATTTATGTATTTCTTAATTGTCTGTGTATTTGTATATATTTGATCATTTGTGTATTCTAATTTAAATATTATTTTATTTGGATATTTATTTTGCTTGTATATTTTCTATTGTAACTTTATTATTTAAGACATTGTTCGTATATCTCTATTTTATTGTATGTGATATTCAAATGTTTTTGTCTATTTATATATTTGGGTATTTGGTTTTCTTGAATTTTTATTTTCTCTTGTATCTTTCATTATTTATGTATAATTCAATTATTCAAAATTGGTATTCTTTGTATACTTATTTTGCTTGTATTTTTGTTTGTATGCAGAATTTATTGTGTTTGACATGTGTGTATCTGATGCAAGAGCATCCGGTGGCAGCAGAGCAATCTTACATCAACCAAATTTTTTTTCTAACAAGGCAGAAGTTGGTCGTTTTAACAAGGCAGAAGCTGGTTGCGAAATCGCGATTTTGTGACATAAAAATGAAACCAAGGCTCGAATGCGGAGAGGTCACGATATCGCGACGTCACGATATCGCGACATCACGAAATCACGACATAAAAATGAAACCTAGGCTCGAAAGCGAGGAGGTCGCGATATCGTGACGTCACGATATCGCAACATTAAAACAAAGCATAGGCTCGGAAGCGAGGAGGTCACGATATCACGACGTCACGATATCACGACATTAAAACAAAGCATAGGCTCAGAAGCGAGGAGGTCATGATATCGTGACGTCACGATATCGCTACATCGTGATATCACAACGTCGTAATGTCGCGACATTAAAACAAAGCATAGGCTTGAAAGGGAAAAGGTCACGATATCACGACATCGCGATATCGTGACACAAAAATAGAAATGAGGACGCAAGGAGATTACATCGTGATATCGCGACATGTCACAATATCGTGACCGAAAAAGAAAAGGAGGGGCAGGGAAAGGAAGATGTCACGATATCATGACCCATTCTATAGTGTAGCTAGAGGAAGAAGATGATAGAGTTCAGGTGACGATTGTAGAGCAAGGACGACACGTGGCACCAAGGTGCAGTTAAAGTGGGCAAGTACCAAGAAGCATAGGAAACAAAAAGGATAGGTCGTGCAGAGTGATCTGAAGGAAGCGATGGTCAGACGACGGTGACAGGGGCCATGCGGAGTGGAGTCATAAATCGGGTTAGTCCTCCGATTTTTGTGAGAGTTGTTTTTAGAGGGTTGAGGCCTTTATAAAAACCTATTTTATGTAATAGATCAGGTGGTGGTGGATTGGAGAACGCACTTAGAGTGTAGTTAGAGAAAACCAAGCCGAGCGCTAGTTGTTGTAAAGCCTACGGGCTGTATCTGTAAAGAGATTTTCTAGTTAATGAATGAAATTTTTTGGATTTGCGGGTGTCCATTTTTTTCGTCCTCCATCAGTGGTATCAGAGCCGAAAGTTCCTGAGTGTGTAACAGATCACCGGACGTGAGGCAGTTACACCAGGATCTATGGTAGGGTTCTGAGAGAGAAGAGAGAGTTTAAGATCCTAGAGCAGAAGTTCCTGAGTGTGTAACAAATCACCGGATGTAAGGCAATTACATTAGGATCTATGAAAGGGCTTGTGAGAGAGTGAAAAAAATGCCTCCAAGAAGAAACACTGTTGGTGGCAAAGATATAGCAATGATAGAAGATGTCTAAGTTTTGTAGAGGCAAATAAAAGCCATACAAGAGGAGCTGCTCATAAGAGATTTGCAGAGGCAAGTGAAAGCCCTGCAAAAGGGGCTGTTCAGAATGGATTTGCAGAGGCAAGAGGAGCGACGTAGAAAGTGTGAGGCTAAACTGAGAAGTAGAGGCCAGGAAACGGAGTTGAAGCCGTTGAAGGCTGCAGACAAAGAGGTGTGCAGCAGTGCCAGGATCTGCCTAGAAGAAGGCAAAAATTTATCTGGCCAAGAGATGGAATGTAAGCAAAATGTAGACGAGGAAGTATGCAGCAGTGGCAGAATCTGTCTGGAAGAAGGCAGAAGTTATTCTGGCCAGGAGACTGGGTTGGAGCAGGCTGCAGAGGCAGGAGAAAGTCTGGAGGTGTTGCAGAAGGAGGTGACTAGACAACCTAGAAGTGAAGATCACTTCTCCACCAACCTCGGTTGTCTGATGCAGGAGCATCCGGTGGCAGCAGAGCAATCTTGCATCAACCAAATTTTTTTTCTAACAAGGCAGAAGTTGGTCGTTTTAACAAGGCAGAAGTTGGTCGCGAAATCGCGACGTCGCGATTTCGCGAAATCACGACATAAAAATGAAACCAAGGCTCGAAGGTGGGGAGGTCACGATATCGCGACGTCATGAAATCACGACATAAAAATGAAACCAAGGCTCGAAGGTGGGGAGGTCACGATATCGCGACGTCATGAAATCACGACATAAAAATGAAACCTAGGCTCAGAAGCGGGGAGGTCGCGATATCATGACGTTGCGATATCGCGACGTCGCGATATCATGACATTAAAACAAAGCATAGGCTTGGAAGCGAGGAGGTCGCGACATCATCGGGATGTCGCGACATTAAAACAAAGCATAGGCTCGAAGGGGAAAAGGTCGTGATATCACGACGTCGCGATATCGTGACACAAAAATAGAAACAAGGATGCAAGGAGATTACGTCGCGATATCGCGACATGTCACGATATCACGATCAAAAAAGAAAAGGAGGGGCAGGGAAAGGAAGATGTCACGATATCACGACATGTCATGATATCACGACCCCTACTACAGTGCAGCTGGAGGAAGAAGACGACAGAGGTCAGGCGGCGGTTGTAGAGCAAGGATGACACGTGGCACCAAGGTGCAGTTAAAGCGAGCGAGTACCAAGAAGCACGGGAAACAAAAAGTATGGGTCACGCAGAGTAATCTGAAGGAAGCGGCGATCAGATGGCGGTGATAGGGGCCATGCAGAGTGGAGTCATAAATCGGGTTGGTGCTCCGATTTTTGTGAGAGTTATTTTCAGAGGATCGGGGCCTCTATAAAAACCCAGTTTATGTAATAGATCAGGTGGTGGTGGATTGGAGAACGCACTTAGAGTGTAGTTAGAGAAAACCAAGCCGAGCACTGGTTGTTGTAAAGCCTGCGGGCTGTATCTATAAAGAGATTTTCTAGTTAATGAATGAAATTTTTTGAATTTGTGGGTGTGCATTTTTTTCGTCCTCTATCAGTATCCTATTCTAAATGGTCTAAATTTGTCTGTGTATATGTGTACATTTAAGTATTGTCTAGTTTTGTACATTATTACTTCTTGTTTGGGTATTTTTTGTTATACATTGACTTGTATTTTTGCATGTATGTATAATATTTTGACTTGTATTTTTGCATGTATGTATAATATTTTGAATGTGAGATGATATTGTTTGTATATTTATGTATTTTTTTGTGTATTTGTATATATTTGATCTTTTGTGTATTCTATATTCTAAATATTAGTCTATTTGGATATTTGTTTTGCTTGTATTTTTCTTTTTGGTATTCTTTTTATAATTAATTTGCTTGTATATTTGGTTGTATACATAACTTATTGTGTTTCACATGACATTATTTTATCATATGCAAATGTATCATGTTCTAAGTAGTCTAAATTTATTTGCATATATGTATATGTATATATTTAAGTATTGTCTAGTTTTGTATTTTATTACTTGTTGTTTGGGTATTTGTTGTTATAGGTTGACTTATACTATTGCATTATGTATAATATTTTGAATGTGAGATATTGTTTGTATATTTATGTATTTCCTAATTGTTTGTGTATTTGTATATATTTGATCATTTGTGTATTCTAATTTAAATATTATTTTATTTGGATATTTGTTTTGCTTGTATATGATATTAAATCATTTTTGTCTATTTATATATTTGTGTATTTTATAATTAAAATATTTATTCTATTTGGGTATTTGGTTTTCTTGCATTTTTCTTTTCTCTTGTATCTTTCACTATTTATGTATAATTCAATTGTTCAAAATTGGTATTCTTTGTATACTTATTTTGCTTGTATTTTTGTTTGTGTTTGACATGTGTGTATCCTATTCTAAATGGTCTAAATTTGTCTGTGTATATGTATACATTTAAGTATTGCAAAGTTTTGTACTTTATTACTTCTTGTTTAGGTATTTCTTGTTATCTGTTGACTTGTCCTTTTGCATGTATGTATAATATTTTGAATGTGAGATGATATTGTTTATATATTTATGTATTTGTTTGTGTATTTGTATATATTTGATCTTTTATGTATTCTATAATCTAAATATTATTCTATTTGGATATTTATTTTGCTTGTATTTTTCTTTTTGGTATTCTTTATATAATTATTTTGCTTGTAAATTTGTTTGTATGCATAACTTAATGTGTTTCACATGACATTATTTTATCATATGCAAGTGTATCATATTCTAAGTAGTCTAAATTAATTTGTATATATGTATACATTTAAGTATTGTCTAGTTTTGTATTTTATTACTTGTTGCTTGGGTATTTGTTGTTATAGGTTGACTTATACTTTTGCATGTATGTACAATCTTTTGAATGTGAGATATTATTTGTACATTTATGTATTTCCTAATTGTTTGTGTATTTGTATATATTTGATCATTTGTGTATTCTAATTTAAATATTATTTTATTTAGATATTTGTTTTGCTTGTATTTTTTTCTATTGTATCTTTGATTATTTAAGATATTGTTTGTATATCTCTATTTTATTGTATGTGATATTAAATTGTTTTTGTCTATTTATATATTTGTGTATTTTATAATTTAAATTTTTATTCTATTTGGGTATTTGGTTTTCTTGCGTTTTTCTTTTCTCTTGTATCTTTCATTATTTATGTATAATTCAATTGTTCAAAATTGGTATTCTTTGTATACTTAGTTTGCTTGTTTTTTTGTTTGTATGCACAATTTATTGTGTTTGACATGTGTGTATCCTATTCTAAATGGTCTAAATTTGTCTGTGTATATGTATACATTTAAGTATTGTCTAGTTTTGTACTTAATTACTTCTTGTTTGGGTATTTGTTGTTATACGTTGACTTGTATTTTTGCATGTATGTATAATATTTTGAATGTGAGATGATATTGTTTGTATATTTATGTATTTTTTGTGTATTTGTATATATTTGATCTTTTGTGTATTCTATAATCTAAATATTAGTCTATTTGGATATTTGTTTTGCTTGTATTTATCTTTTTGGTATTCTTTATATAATTATTTTCCTTGTATATTTTGTTTTATACATAACTTATTGTGTTTCACATGACATTGTTTTATCATATGCAAATGTATCATGTTCTAAGTAGTCTATATTTATTTGTGTATATGTATATATTTAAGTATTGTGTAGTTTTGTATTTTATTACTTGTTGTTTGGGTATTTGTTGTTATAGGTATTTTGAATGTGAGATATTGTTTGTATATTTATGTATTTCCTAATTGTTTGTGTATTTGTATATATTTGATCATTTGTGTATTCTAATTTACATATTAGTTTATTTGGATATTTGTTTTTCTTGTATTTTTTTCTATTGTATCTTTGATTGTTTATGACATTGTTTGTATATCTCTATTTTATTGTATGTGATATTAAATTATTTTTGTCTATTTATATATTTGTGTATTTTTTAATTTAAATATTTATTCTATTTGAGTATTTGGTTTTCTTTCATTTTTCTTTTCTCTTGTATATTTCATTATTTATGTATAATTCAATTGTTCAAAATTGGTATTCTTTGTATACTTATTTTGCTTGTATTTTTGTTTGTATGCACAATTTAATATATTTGCAATGTGTGTATCCTATTCTAAATAGTCTAAATTTATTTGTGTATATGTATACATTTAAGTATTGTTTAGTTTTGTACTTTATTACTTTTTGTTTGGGTATTTGTTGTTATACGTTGACTTGTCCTTTTGCATTCTGTATAATATTTTGAATGTAAGATGATATTGTTTGTATATTTATGTATTTGTTTGTGTATTTGTATATATTTGATCTTTTGTGTATTTTATAATCTAAATATTATTCTATTTGGATATATTTATTTTGCTTGTATTTTTCTTTTTGGTATTCTTTATATAATTATTTTGCTTGTGAATTTGGTTGTATGCATAACTTATTATGTTTCACATGACATTATTTTATCATATGCAAGTGTATCATATTCTAAGTAGTCTAAATTTATTTGTATATATGTATACATTTAAGTATTGTCTCATTTTGTATTTTATTACTTGTTGCTTGGGTATTTGTTGTTATAGGTTGACTTATACTTTTGCATGTATGTACAATCTTTTGAATGTGAGATATTGTTTGTATATTTATGTATTTCCTAATTGTTTATGTATTTGTATACATTTTATCATTTGTGTATTCTAATTTAAATATTATTTATATATTTGTGTATTTTATAATTTAAATATTTATTCTATTTGGGTATTTGGTTTTCTTTCATTTTTCTTTTCTCTTGTATCTTTCATTATTTATGTATAATTCATGTTCAAAATTGGTTTTCTTTGTATACTTATTTTGCTTGTATTTTTGTTTGTATGCACAATTTATTGTGTTTGACATGTGTTTATCCTATTCTAAATGGTCTAAATTTATTTGTGTATATATATACATTTAAGTATTATCTAGTTTTATTCTTTATTACTTCTTGTTTGGGTATTTGTTGTTATACGTTGACTTGTATTTTTGCATGTATGTATAATATTTTGAATGTGAGATGATATTGTTTGTATATTTATCTATTTGTTTGTGTATTTGTATATATTTTATCTTTTGTGTATTCTATAATCTAAATATTAGTCTATTTGGATATTTGTTTTGCTTGTATTTTTCTTTTTGGTATTCTTTATATAATTATTTTGCTTGTATATTTGATTGTATACATAACTTATTATGTTTCACATGACATTGTTTTATCATATGCAAATGTATCATGTTCTAAGTAGTCTATATTTATTTGTGTATATATATATATTTAAGTATTGTCTAGTTTTGTATTTTATTACTTGTTGTTTGGGTATTTGTTGTTATAGGTTGACTTATACTTTTGCATGTATGTATAATATTTTGAATGTGAGATATTGTTTGTATATTTATGTATTTCCTAATTGTTTGTGTATTTGTATATATTTGATCATTTGTGTATTCTAATTTAAATATTAGTTTATTTGGATATTTGTTTTTCTTGTATTTTTTTCGATTGTATCTTTGATTGTTTATGACATTGTTTGTATATCTCTATTTTATTGTATGTGATATTAAATTATTTTTGTCTATTTATATATTTGTGTATTTTTTAATTTAAATATTTATTCTATTTGAGTATTTGGTTTTCTTTCATTTTTCTTTTCTCTTGTATATTTCATTATTTATGTATAATTCAATTGTTCAAAATTGGTATTCTTTGTATACTTATTTTGCTTGTATTTTTGTTTGTATGCACACTTTAATATATTTGCAATGTGTGTATCCTATTCTAAATAGTCTAAATTTATGTGTGTATATGTATACATTTAAGTATTGTTTAGTTTTGTACTTTATTACTTCTTGTTTGGGTATTTATTGTTATACGTTGACTTTTCCTTTTGCATTATGTATTTGTTTGTGTATTTGTATATATTTGATCTTTTGTGTATTCTATAATCTAAATATTATTCTATTTGGATATTTTTTTTGCTTGTATTTTTCTTTTTGGTATTCTTTATATAATTATTTTTCTTGTATATTTGGTTGTATGCATAACTTATTGTGTTTCACATGACGTTATTTTATCATATGCAAGCGTATCATATTCTAAGTAGTCTAAATTTATTTGTGTATATGTATATATTTAAGTATTGTTTATTTTTGTATTTTTACTACCTGTTGTTTGGGTATTTGTTGTTATAGGTTGACTTATACTTGTGTTTCACATGACGTTATTTTATCATATGCAAGTGTATCATATTCTAAGTAGTCTAAATTTATTTGTGTATATGTATATATTTAAGTATTGTTTAGTTTTATATTTTTACTACCTGTTGTTTGGGTATTTGTTGTTATAGGTTGACTTATACTTTTGCATGTATGTACAGTATTTTGAATGTGAGATATTGTTTGTATATGTATGTATTTCCTAATTGTTTGTGTATTTGTATATATTTGATCATTTGTGTATTCTAATTTAAATATTATTTATTTGGATATTTGTTTTGCTTGTATTTATTTCTATTATATCTTTGATTATTTATGTATATTTATTGGTTGTATGCATAATTTATTGTGTTTCAAATGACATTATTTTGTCATATGTGAGTGTATCATATTCTAAGTAGTCTAAATTTATTTGTATATATGTATATATATTTATGGTTTTTGTTGTTATGTCATTGTTTGTATATCTATATTCTACTATCACTGATATTAAATTTTTATGTATTTGAATTGTTTGATCCTTTGTGTATTCTATAGTTCAAGTATTTATTCTATTATATCTTTGATTATTTATATATATTCTATTCTATTATTCAATATTGGTGTTCTTTATATGCTTATTTTACTTGTACTTTTATTTGTATGCACAATTTATTGTGTTTGACATGTGTGAGTGTATCCTATTCTAAGTAGTCTAAATTTATTTGTGTTTATGTATATATTTATTTCTTAATTTTGTATTTTATTACTTTGTATTTTTTGTTAGAGGTTTTTTGTTATAGATATTATTTTGTATGTGACATGACATATTCATAATCTATTGTATATGATATTAAATTGTGTGTGTATTTGTATATATTTTATCTTTTGTGTATTCTATAATTTAAATATTTATTTATATTTGTTTTGTTTGTATTTTCCTTTTGTATTATATCTTTGATTTTTGTATATTATATTCAATTTTCAAAATTGGTATTCTTATAGACATCCAATCCCCATAAGGTGGGCGAATGTCCAAGGTTAAAATCTTGGGCCTCACCAGACTGAACGCTTGTCCCTTTCCTGGTGCTTTCAATAGCGTAAAAGGTTTAAAATGATTGTGGCATGGCGGTTATAGGGGTGGACTGTGCAAAGATCTGTGTGGTGGCTTCTAGGGTAGACATCGTAGAATATTGTGGCAGCCATAAAAATTTGGACAGCCTACCCGGATTCGTGGCGGCCACCACCATGTTAAAAAAAAAAATTGGTATTCTTATTTTACTTGTATATTTATTTGTATGCACAATTCACATTGATGATGTTTTGGTATCTTATGAAGTAGTCTAAATGTATTTGTGTATATGTATATATTTATGTATTGTCTAATTTTGTAACTTACTACTTGTTGTTTGGGTATTTGTTGTTATATGCATTTTGACTTACACTTTTGCATTGTACATTTTATTTTGTATGTAACATGACATTGTTTATATATCTATATTCTATTGTATATGATATTAAATTGCTTGTATATTTGTATACATTTGATCTTTTGTATATTCTATAATTTAAATATTTATTTTACTTGGGTATGGGTATTTGTTTTGGTTGTATCTCAATATTTTTGTATATTTTATTCAATTGTTCAAAATTGGTATTCTTTATATAGTTATTTTGCTTGTATATTTATTTTTATGCATAATTTATTATGTTTAACATGATAATATTATGATATATGTGAGTGTGTCCTATTCTAAGTAGTCTAAATTTGTTTTTGTATATGTTTATGTATTGTTCAATTTTGTATTTTACTACTTGTTATTTTTTTTTTTTTGTTATAGGTTTTTTTACCTTTTGTATGTGACATGAAATTGTTATTCTGTTGTATATGATATTAAATTGTTTGTGTATTTGTATATATTTGATCTTTTGTGTGTTCTATAGTTTAAATATTTATTTTATTTGGGTATTTATTTTGCTTGTACTTTTCTATGCACAATTTATTGTGTTTGACATTAACATTATTTTAACATGTGTGAGTGTATCCTATTCTAAGTAGTCCATATTTATTTGTGTATATGTATATATTTATGTATTGTTTAATTTTTTATATCATGATTGGAATTATGTTCCACGTTAATACCTATCTATTACTTATTGTTTAAGTATTTGTTGTTATAGGTTTTTGGACTTATACTTTTGCATATAACATGATATTATTTGTGTATTTTGTATATATAATATTTTGTGTATTCTATAATTTAAATATTTATTTTTTTTGGGTATTTATTTTACGTATTTTTTTTCTATTCAATTTTTCAAAATTGGTATTATTTATATACTTATTTTACTTGGATATTTATTTGTATGCACAATTTATTGTAATTGATTGACATAAATGAGTGTATCCTATTCATAGTTTAAAATTATTTGTGTATATCTATATATATGTACTGTCTAATTTTATATTTTATTGCTTGTTGTTTGGGTAGTTGTTATTATAGGTTTTTGACATATACTTTTGCATACAAGTATCTTCTTTTGTATGTGATATAACATTGTTTATAATTCTATATTCTATTGTATATGATATTAAATTATTTGTTTATTTGTGTATATTTGATGTTTTGTGTATTCTATGATTTAAATATTTATTCTATTTTGATATGTGTTTAGCTTGTATTTTTGTTTACTATTATATCTTTGATTATTTACGCATATTCTATTATGGTTGTTTTACAATATTTTAGATATATAGGTGAACATTGTAGATATCCTAATTATGACTAAGCCAAAAATAATGCTTGATAGACTATTTCATCTACCACTAAAAGGAAGAGGAAATGACATGATAGGTGTAGATATGAGATGAATAGCATGAAAGAAAAGCAGAATGAATGCTAAGGAGGATGAGAAAAGGAGAAAAGATTTTTTTGAACAACAAATAAGTAGAGGGTTGTGTTGAAGACAATCAAAATATGAGTAAATAAAAAATAACGGATACAACTTAGGATTTATTAATGTAATACAAATTTTTATTCTAATCATGTAGGTAGTAGAAAATATCAATGGATGTGTGCGTAGGTTCTAGTGTTACAAAAGAAAATAGGCAAGGTGGTAGTCCAAGAAGGAAGTATTGTTCAAAGAAGAAATAGCAAATCACCATGTGAGAAATGGTTATGTGAATGGAGATGTCAACGAACTAGATTTGTATCAAATGATGAACATATGATTATAGTTCATATGGAGAGGAATACCATTTAACTTAATATTCAGAGGAACAAACCCTCATGAAGGAGATTGTCTTGAGAAGTTGTACAATATTGAAAGTACGAACCATCATTTGAAGTTGTCATCATTAGAAGTACAATAGGTCATCATACTAGGAAGACTACCATACAGTTTGGCTAGCCATACAAGTGGATCAACCATATTATTAAAGAACTAAGCTATAAATAAATAAATCATATAATTGTACGATATCGTACAAAGGCTACCAATTTAGAATATCAAAGGAGTATTTTGTATAAGGAAGTATTGCCATTTTATGGGCCCTATTATCCTAAGATATTGTTGTTGTAGGATTTTACTTGTTGATTGCATATGTGATTACTTTACATATTGAGGATAGGAAATTATACTACTTGAGAAGATCACATCCATATTATCTCATCTGCATCGTTTTGTTATTAGAGTAGAAGTTTGAAAGATGATCCAATAAGAAAGTGGAAGATCATGTGGACCTCGACACATGGACACAATAAGAAATGTTAAGAGAAATTACTGCTAGGTTAGATCTGATTGAGATTGCCCAAAGGAGAGACATTCATCACAAAGAAGCTCAAAATAAAGAGCAAGGAGAATATTGAAGCAGCGGTTGGTTTAGATAATCTCAAATATAAGACAAAAAAAAGTAGATAATTTTAATGGAAGTTTAAAATTCCAAGTGAGTTGATTGATTGGATAATGGACGTGCATAGATTCTTCAATTATGAATCTATGCAAGATCTAAAGTGCATCAATTTTCATGTACGAGGTTAGAGGGACATGCTTTGATTTGGTGGGACCATGTCCAAACTAAGAGACAACAAAAAAGAAAGGATAAAATCCAAACTTGTGAAAGTTTGTGTTCAAGTTAAAATATAAGTTTTACCTATGAATTACCATATTATATTATTGAGAAGAATCCAAAATCTTAAGCAAAATTTAGAAGTGAAAGAATATACGGAGGAATTCTAGAAATTGACCATAGGAGCATGTCATATTGAAAATGATGAAGAGAATGTGGTAATATCTATACTTGGGCTAAGAATTTCCATACAATATGAGTTTGGTATGATTTGAATCATAACCATTGAAGAGGTATATTAGTGTGTGCTCAAGGTAGAGGAACATTTATTGCGTAGTGAATACAATAATATGAAAGGAAGAGGATGATCCTCTCATGGAAGAGGATAAAGTAGTAGTGAAAGACAACAATACCACAATGAAAGAGAACATGAAAGGTATGAGGGAGAAGTTATTACTTCTCTTCTCAAAACAATGGAGTAAACAAATATTCTAGAGGAAGAGGTAGTTAGGGTAGAAGAAGGGGTGGAGGATTCCTTGGAAATTGTTATAGATGTGGAGAAGTTTGTCATCGAGAATATGAATGAAACATTTAGTCATGTTACATAAGTAGAAGAATAAAGTGTAGCCTCATTGAAGCACATGGAGAAAGCAAAACAAGGAGAATTTAATAAAACATACATAAACATGAATATGTCAAAGAATGATTATTTCCATGACAACATACTTATTACAAGAAAACCTTAAAGGATCAATAATGATAGTTAAAGATATTTTAGATATATAGGTGAACATTGTAGATATCCTAATTATGACTAAGCCTAAAATAATAAAACCAACATCATTGCATATCACTTTGAGAATTGAAGGATTTCTATTAAAATAGTTATATAGTGGACTCAAAGGTGATTGTGATAGTAATGCCTAAAGTTATATGTGAAATGATAGTTTTTCCTTGTACCAACACTATAAGAGGATCAATTCATATAAATGGAATAAGAGTAAGTACTATAATATGTTAAAAAGACTTTATTAAGATCATTCACTCACATTGTGATTTGATTGTACTATACAAACTCATTGTGATCAATCTACCTCCTTACTTTATAATACTACTATCACATGAATCGACCAAGAAGTTGCCTTAAAAGGGATACATATCAATATATTTTACACATATAATGGTGCCTAAATAGGAAAAATTTATAAGAATGAATATTTTTTTACTAGGTAAGAGAAGGGGTTTTAAAGGATCCCTAAACCTAATACATATGGGATTGAGAAATAGCAAGAGATAATGCATAATTATGAGAGAAAAAAATATTTATGCAAAATAACATATTCAAATATAAAATCAGTACCAAACTCCCCAAAAGAAAAATGAAATGGGGAAAAAAATGACTGTAATACCCAAAGTAAGATCACAAGATACAATAGAGAAGCTCTCTACCCTCTGGGAAGACCCCACACACTAAAGGAAAACCTCCACATATACCACCAAAAAATAGCATGATGCCTTGATAAGACAATGATCCCAATCAACTAGCACCCGTTGTACACAAGGCACCTAGCACCAAATCCCTACCAGTAGGAAAACATCAAAAAAAAAGAGGCTCCAAAAAGCATAGGAAATCTCCTCCCTGGTCTCCTAAACTCCCATAACCAGCACCCATACCTAACCATGATCATCCACAATTAAATTTTTAAGACTCTGAGGAAAGTTTATCATCCAAACTATAAGGCCTTGTTGCGATAGCCCAATATTCACCATCAGGTCTGCCACTTTGTTTCCTTCATGAAAAATGTGATGAATTTGAGCCTCCAATATTGAATGAAAATTTTTGATTGGTTCTGCCATGATATTTGCTATCTTCCAATACAGTGTGCAAGACTTCTTGACTATATTAACAATATTTAATGAATCCCCTCCACTATAACTTTATTAAAACCTAAGGATTCCACCAATAAGAGGCCTTGAAGGAGTGCTTTGGCTTCCATAAAATGGAATATCTAGATTGAAATATTTTTGACAAAGGCACCTAGCAGATCCCCTTTATCATTTCTAAGTACACCACCTGTTTTAGAAAGACCCAGGTTCCCCTTAGAAGCACCGTCAAAGTTGAGTTTAACCCAATCCATAGGGTGAGGGGACCAAAACTTTGAAATCTCAAAGAGGGGGGAGGTGGGTCATTAGATATAGTTTGCTGAGGAAAACAAAGCTTGAGCTCTACCGAGGCTTCATTAAGGAGCCCACCATGCAGATCCAAGAAACAAGAGGTTACATTCTCCACAAACCCCACCATGCAGATCCAAGGAACAAGAGGTCACATTCTCCACAGATGTCCCAATCACACTACTAAAAATAGATTTAGGATCATGCTTTGATTTCTTGAAGGCTCTTTGATTACGCTCCCACAAAATACTCCAAAATAAGTGGGGAGCAAGAAGGTCCAAAATTTGATCAAGCAAGGAGATTTTAAAGGTGAAGTCTACTGAAAATAGACCTATGAAATAGAATTTGGCAAGACCCAATGAATTTCTAGGTATGAAAAAACATAGAATACCATTGTAGCAGAGAAGGAATAATAGAAAAATAGGTGGATGCACGATTGTTTAGTAGCCTCACAAAGATCATACCTATTGGGTAAACACATACCCCTCCTATGAAGATTCTCAATAATGATATTAGGTTGTATATGTAGACACCAAAACAGCACAAATCCGATTATGTGACTGCAAACACTGATCGCTTTGACAAACACAGCCCCCAGGGCAGCCCTCGAGGTCAA
>JAQPPZ010005293.1:0-36644 GCA_028583015.1 Wollemia nobilis | reverse complement strand
CTTCATCAGATTCTATAGCTGAACTTAATTGGGGAACAAACTTAACAGTTCTAGAAACTAGAGCTTTACTTCTGGACAAATCAGCTCCCAAGGCTAGGCATTTTCCTCTTCTTTCAGCCTACAAGGGTTCAGTGATCTCTTGTCCTTCTTTTCCTAGACATTTTCCTTCATATCCCATTTTTAACATCATTTGAGTGACTTTACCGTATGTTTCTCCTTTCTATTTTGTGAAGACTTCTATAGTGGCATTTTTCTTTGAACTTCTCAACCTGGTTTGTTCTTGAGCCAATGGTAACTCAATTGCAACTTTTTCACCTTTTCCTTGTTCAAAATTTTGTTTCTTAGCAGCTTCAGGACTTGTCCCTTTGCTACCACCAATGCTATGAGGTATTTTCATAGGGAAAATTTCTACTCTGGATTTCTGATAATGGTCATATATTATGGAGAATTCAAGGTCATTATTTATTGGATACCTTGATTCAATCATGTCTGTCTACAATCTCATATTCCACCATTCATGAATCTTTCCTATTGTCCAATCTGCACCATTTTTATGCATTATAGAAATGGTGTTTTCAGTTAACACATGCCCCTTATTATTTCCCAGGTCAAAATGCAACACATGTTCATAAAATTCATGCCAATGAGGCAATGGTTGCATTTGTTCCACATGCCATTCCAATGGAGCATCTTCATAATTATTTCTACAGGATTCGATATCTGGCCTAACAGAAGCATGGTATACCTTCAATGAAATTCTATTCAGAATATCCTGTCTCTCTGTAAATCAGTTTAGAGGATCATATTTCCATATCTAAGGGATTTATACTAACCCAAAATCTCTCAAAGCCTAATAAATTTGCTCATTTTGACCTCATTTAGAAACCACAATACCTTCAAGTTGGAAAGGTATGGTACAGGTACCAGTTTTACCTATACCCATGCCATATTTCAAATTAATATATTCAGTTTGCCTCACATATTCTAATGCAAACAATCTATCAGTTACATAATGCGGGAGTAAGAAGGGTTTTCTTGTAAAACCATACAACCTAACAACAACCCCGTGGGTGAGTATAAACCAATCACCCTCCTCAGCATGTTTATTCTATAATTTTTTTTCAGCCCTGGAGGTTAACCTTTTGTCTTCCCCATACATTATTTCCAAAGCAGGACCTAGAAATTCCCTATTGAAATGGCATGTACAATACATTGGTCCAATCATACACTGGTAAAGTCATTCCTTTATCATATTTATCATTCATAGAAATGAATGCTAGCTCCTTAGACATAAAGAAAAATAATAACCACACCAAATAAGAAGAGAAACGAAAAGAGTATTGAGAACCTCTTTTGATAGCAGACAACCCTTCATGTATTTCTTTAAACAAATACCCTAGCCAGTGAAAAAATATAGGTCAAATACTCTTATCCATAAATTTTGAGTCATAATTTTTTGGGTTAGATAGGCAATTGACCAAAGAAATTTGCAACCCATGAACCTTTTCATCAGTATTTAACCCTGCCACCATAGCCAATATGGAAAATAACTCTGGGTTTTTAAATTCGGTTATGGAAATAGGAGTTTCAGGAATTCTTCCTCCATTAGGTGGATTTCTCAACTATGTATAAAGAAAATTCTTAATTTTTTTAGAGGGAATGAAATATTTTTCCTGGTCTGCCAGGTCAAAAGCTTTCGGCTCAAAGGTAGGTACATACCTAGCTACAAAAGAAAAAATGAAAGCATGCGGGTTTAGGATAAAAAGCGCTTTCCCACTCTTATTTGTAACCACCCTTTTCTTTTCATCGT
Source organism: Wollemia nobilis (assembly GCA_028583015.1). Taxonomy (NCBI): domain Eukaryota; kingdom Viridiplantae; phylum Streptophyta; class Pinopsida; order Araucariales; family Araucariaceae; genus Wollemia; species Wollemia nobilis. Next base: position 34,834 of record JAQPPZ010005293.1, on the reverse strand, counting down.
AAAATTTTGCAATTTCTTTAACTAGTTTGGGGTAAGGGTGCATAGGAATATACACACCAGTATAGCAACAAGTGAAAAAAAGTAGCAAGAGAAGATGCAAAAATTCTAGTCACCATTCTATCTTCAATATCATTTAGAATTCTTACCGAGTCCTTCCATATCATTACTGTATCTCCAATTCTAGCATTTCGATAAAAAAATATTTCACTCACTTCTTCTCCTTGTCTTGTTGTTGAAGGTGAAGTAGACGGACCTGTCATTGTTATTTTTTGAGTGTTATTTCTTGGAGCCATGAAATTTTAATCACACTAAACCTTCCTTTTGAACTGAACTCTATTTATGAAATGAAATCAAACTTGAAAAATAGGAATAGAAAGTGACGCAGCGGATTTTACTCAGGAGAAAAATTAGGGTTTTACATCAATTGAAAACATATGCATGGTGTGCATTAATTGCGGTTGGTGGGCTGGATTTTCTCGGATCCCCTTGTGCATTATTTTTTCCACCTTTTTGAATGTTTTGGGAACATGATCAATGATTATTCGTTGTGCAAATAAAAATTACGCTTATCAAGGCTTTCCCATTTACAAAGGCGGTTCCTTTATGCAATTATTGAAAGACCACATGGCAATTTTGAAATCCCTATCGAAAATCTATCATTCGATGCATTTAATAAAAGGAACACATATCAAGGTTCTTTGAAAATAGTTCTCTCCCACCAACAATCAGAAAACCACGTGGCAATTTTTAATTTGAACCACAATATCTGGCAATATGGCACCTTCTAATTTTGTCTTTTTTCTTGTTGGTGAGGTTGGTCACAGGATACTGACAAAGATTTCTGAAATAGAAATAACTTCAAAAATATTTACACACTTACTATAATATACATTATATACATAAGTTTTTCCTATTTTTTATTAAAAATAGAGCTTTAAGTGAACAATGTTCACTATGATGGGTAGAATCATACCCTAATGATCTTGTAATTGGAAAGAATTAAATTACCTTTCAATAATTATCTCGAAAGGGCCTTCCTAGAAAGCATCAAATTTGTCATGATTTCTTGGCTTTGCCTTCTTCACATTCCATTTCAAAACTAGATATCCCACTTTAATTTTTTTGCAAGTTGTCTTTTTAGTAAACCATCCTTCTGTGTCTGCCATATGTTTCTGGTGATGATTTTAAGCCTCCTCCCTCTGTTCTTCCAATTGTAGGAGCTACATTAACTAGGCATCCATATATTGATCTCCTTCTTCATTTATTTGATTTAGAAACTTTAGTGCTGGTATTTCCATATGTATAGGCAAAATAACCTCTTTACCATAGACTAAATAATAAGGTGATGTATTAATGGATTTTTTTATTGAAATCTTGTTAGCCCATAATGCTTGATTGATCAGGGAATGCCAGTTCCTCTTATTATATTATAATGTTCTTTTTAAGATTCTAAGAATATTTTTATTTGTAGACACATCTAAACCATTACCTTGTGGGTAATAATTGGAAGAAGTCTTCAAATATATGCCATATCTGCTAGTAAACTCAATCATTTTTGCTCTAATAAAGGCTGATCCATTATCTGTAATTAGTGAATCTGGTACACAAAACCTTGTTATCAAGATTTCCCTAAATTCAATCACCACCTCTTGATTAGATTTTTTAGTAGAGATAGCTTCAACCCACTTAGTGAAATAATCTATGGCAGTAAGTATATACTTATGGCCAGCTAATGAATTCAGTTCTATTATTCCAATGAAGTCTAACCCCCACTACCGGAAAGGTTCTTTAACTTGGATAGGTTTCAAGGGCATAGGATAATTTCTATTCCTCCCTACATATCTATGACATTGCTCGCAACTTCTAGTAATCTTGTAAGTGTCTAAAAAAATTGAAGGCCAGTAACAACCTACTCGGAGTATTTTCAAAGCAGTGGATCTTCTTGAATAATGTCCTCCGGAGAGACCTCCATGGAATTATTTCAACACTTCTTATTTATCATCTTCTATTATACATCTCAAAAGTACACCATCTATATTTTTCCTGTACAACCCTTTTGATTGAAAGGTGTACTTCAAATCTTGTGCTCTAAATCTTCTTCTTTGTGAAGCATTCAAATTTTCAAGACACATTCTAGTATGAAAATACTCTACAAGATCATCAATCCAATCAACGTGTCTCGAATTTGGATATGATTCTATATTTACCATTACACCTTGGGGTTCTACATGCTCTTCTATAGCTTGTTTGGCCAATTCTTGACATAGGGCTCTACCTCTTACTATATTTGTTGGATGTATTTCTACATCATATTCCTGTATCTTAGTCACCCAACCAACTCTTTTTTCACCAAGTTCTCCTTGTATTATAAAGTTTTTAACATCATGATGGATCACATAAACAATGATTTTGCTCTGTGATAGAAAATTCTTAATTTTTTTCAAGGATTTCATGACAGCATAAACTTGTTTTTCAATAAAATTATATTTCTCTTCATGTTCATGCATAGTGGAACTCAAAAAAGCTATGGGTCTTTCTTCATTGTCTGCCCCCTTCTGTGTAAGGACTGCAATGTAACTTTTTGATTCACCAACAACATATAAAATAAAATCACATGAGTAGTCAGGATTAACTAGTATAGGTGCTTGGGCTATTTATTCTAATATTCTTCTGAAAGCGTTCTTCCTTAGATAATTCTATTTGAAAGGTGTATCATTTTTCAGTAGTTCAGTAATTGGTTTAACAATCTATGCAAAATCGACAACAAACTTGTGCACAAGATTTATTTGTCCAAAGAAATATTGCAAACCTTTCTTATTAACTGGTAAGGATAGTTCCAAAAGTGCTTTCACTCTATCAGGGTCAATTTCTAATCTAACTTTAGAGATGACATGACCAATTAAAATACCTTCTTCTACAACAAATATGGATTTCTTTGGGTTCAAGGATATTCCAAATTTCTTTGCATTTCTATAATACTTCTTCAAGGTGTGTTATATGATCTTTCTTATGATGAGAAAAGACAGTCATATCATCTAAATAAATAACTATAATTTTTCTAGCAAGTTCACCAAAAGCTACATCCATCACCCTTTGGAAATTTGCTCTAGCATTAGACAAACCGAAAGGCATTCTTTAATAAGAAAATGTTCCCCATTTTATGGTAAAAGCAGTCTTGAATTGATCTTCATCTCTGACACATACTTAATTATACCCTAAAAAGCCATCTCACAAAGAAAACCTTTCTGCCCTTGCAATTGTGTGTAAAATTTAATCAATTTGAGGAAGGGGATAATGGTATTTGAGTTATGCTCTGTTTATATTCCTAAAGTCTACACACAATATAATGTCTCAATTTTTCTTCCTTACTGGTACCAAGTTTTCCACCTAGGTAGAATGTTTAATAGGATACAATATTTTAGCTTGAAGAATTTTTTGCAACTCCTGCTTCATCAGAGACTCTATCTTTGGATTTACTAGTCTCTACTTTTGCCTAAAAGGCTTATCTCCTTCTTCTAATTCAATGGTATATTGGATAATATCATTTCTATATACTTTTAGATCACTGTACACCCAAACTATGTTATCAGGAAATTTCTTACATAATTCCCTGATTTGGTTCAATTTTTCTTTTGTACAACCAACTCCGACTTTAACAATTTTACCTGGTTTTAACTCCACTTATTTATATTGGTGCTTATCAACTTTTATTTTATGGCTTGTAGCCCTATCATTGTTATAAAACAAACTTTCTAGGGTGATAAGTCCCTTAGGGATATGATTATTTTTCAACTGAATCATATCTTCTTCCTCCTTGTTCTGTAAATATCTGTTACTTGAACAGTTCATTTCATGGATTAAAAATTCCAATATGTGCTCATCATTTTCAAAAACTTGCTAGAAAATATCCTTTTCTGGCACTGAGGGCCTATATATGAGTCTAAATGTTTTAGATTTCTGAATAACATTACTAATAGGACAAAAATTAGCTCCCACTTATGCCAATAAATATGTGTGGGTATTCTATTCTCTAGGAATAGATTTCATATTTAGAGCCCCAAAGGCTTCCAAAATATCCCATACTTTTTTTCTATAAGCCTTTAAGAAGTGTTGTTTATTGATGCATTTTTTGTAACTTGATTGACAATAGGTTCTGAGTCTCCATAAATGAGTAGCTGTTTCACTTCCATTTTTTTAGCTTTCCTCAGTCCCAAATAAAGTACCTCATATTCTGTTGCATTATTGGTGCAACTCCATGTCAATCTGTAAGAGAAAAATCTTTCCTTTCCTATAGGAGAAATTAAAACTTTTTCGGCACCTGCTCCATTCTTGCACCTAGCTCCATCAAAGAAAAACTTCCACAATTGATTAATAGAGTTATTTTCTTTGAGAGCAGGTGTCAATTGCTTTTTTGGTTTTTCAATGGAATAACTTCCTATTTATGTTTCTATCATGGCATTGAAATCCTGCATAGAAAACTGATCTTCTGCTTGAAGATCTTCTAAGGTCTCCTCCATCAGGTCCACTTTTCCAATTTCTTTAGTCATTGTATTCACTGTTTCAGCTTCTCCTATATTTTCCACATGGAAAGTAGATGGTTTCTCATTAAATATTTTAATCCTTCTACCTTTGAAAGGTATTTCTAAATGAGAGTAATATAAGGATAGGTATCCTCCTATTTTTGCTATGAATTATCTTGACAAGCACATACCAAAATATGGTGCCAAATCTACCACTATTACTTCTTGTATAACCACCACTTGAGGCATCCTGTGGAGTTGTATTGGAATATCTTTAATCACTCCTATAGTTTTTACAGGAGTACCATCAAACTACAGGACACCTATATTACTCCTAGTGTACTCCATCCCCATAATGTCACATACTACTTTGGGTATAACTATAGTAGTAGCACCTAAATCTATCATACAATTGTGAACAACCCATCCTTCCATATGAAGAGATAAATAAAAGGGTGGAGGTCTATTTTTTCCAATGGCTGATGTTAGATTTGCCTGGATTGTATTTGAAGAGGATATAGTTTTACCTTTATCTTTCATCATCTTTAGAGATTCCTGTAAGAGATCAATTTGACCAGGGAACTGAAGAGCATCATACATACTCACCTTTGAGGGAGTCTTTTTCATTTCTTCAACTATGTTGAAAGTAGATGTTTCAACAATTTTTCTCTTTCCTTGGTGAAAGTATCATATCTACTTCTGTATCCTTGGGTAGCTACAGTCCTTTGTCTTTTAGTCAATGAGGGAAATCTCAACCTTTCTTTAGCTTGATATTGAGTCTCAGTTTCCTTTCGTGGAGTGAATTCTTTATGTATCTCTTGCCTTGGGCTTTGAGCTGGAACTTGAGATCTTTTCTCATAAGGTAAATTTTCTTTTGGAACTGCTTTTGGAGCTGGGGAAAAATTTAAAGGTTGAATCTCTTTAGGGTCAACCTGTTGATGTTTTTTACTAGATCTGGTTAGGACTGTAACTTGTTCTACCATAGGTATCATGAAATTTTGGTCTGTTTCTCTAATCATATTTACATGACCTTTCATGTTTTTTTTAGCCTTTTCAACAGATATACTCTGTACATAATGTTTATGAATCATACATGAATTCTCTCCATGTGGATCATTACACGTGGTGCACCAATAATTAGAATTTATAGAAGACTTTGCGGCATCTTCTGTTTCATTTGCATAAACAAAATTTGATTGTTCTTGTCCCTTGTTACTTGAGTGCACTACATCTATTGTTATTTGAGGGAACCTTCTTGGTTGAAAATTCTTCTTAGCTTCCCTTTTATTTATTGACATCATATCATTTGTTAGATTCTTCATTGTATCCAATATAATAGTGAGCTGATTTTCTAGGACTGGCTAAGAAGGTGGCGCAGGTAGTGCGGGCACAATTGGAACATGAGGTAATACCAGAGGATTTTGAGGTAACTATATTGTAGGGATGGAAGGTGATCCATTCCATCTTGGAAGGCTTATGTTCGGAAGCTGAGAAGGGCCAAAAGAGATAGCATTGGGAATTTGGGGAATATCAAGAAAAATAGGCATTATTGCTTTAGGCGGATATCTCCCTGTGGCAATGAGATCTCTTTTTGCTACATAAGCTTCTTGATAAATGGTAGGGAAAGTGAAACCCGTGATTTTTGTATTATCATACTGATATCTATATAAAAATATTTTAAATAATAATATACTGCTTGCTCCTCGGTTGGTTTTAATCCAGTGGGTACTCTTTCCCAAGTGCGATTGAATCGAATATTAAAATCAACAATTTCCTCTTGAGGATGTTTCTTAATAATGGTGAACTGACTGAGTAGTGATAATAGATCTGCATGTTGATTGAACTCATCTACAAGTTTTCTAGCGAGATCTGCCCAAGTTACTATCGATCATGGAGGAAGCACTCTGTACCAATATAACATTTTTTATTTTAAGGAAATGACTAGCAATCTAATCATCACACCCTCTTGAGTGATGTTATAAGTTGCGGCCAAGGCTATAACATCTAAAAAATGTTCATATACCATTTTACCAGTTTTGTCATATGACGACAATGCCTTCAATGCTACTGCAGGGATTGGGTTTTAAGCCATCAAATTTAGTGGACTCGTGTGGTTCCATGTGAGATAAGCTAGTGTAGGAGCAACAACCATTGTAGCAACTGTACTTTCCTATATTATATAATTACTGGTAGTTTTTGAGGATGGATTAATACTAGAAATAGGCAAAATAGAAGATACATGAGTGGTAATACTAGTAGAATGCGGATTTGATCTAGCAAATAAAAATGGATGTACCTTTGGGCTACTTATATGTAACTCAAAGAACTCAATGGGTTCTTCTGAGTTTCTTAATCTAGATCTATTTATCATATAAGTAAATAATCATGAGTCTTTAACAAGATAAATAGATAAGGTATTTTTTTTGGTCTATACCTTCGAACAGAGTCGCCAGGTGATTTGATTTAGTTTTTTAAAAGATCAAAGGCAAACACCAAACCTTATAAAATATTGTGGGATTTTCATGTCCCATCGGGTGTGACAAAATTTTTTGGAACAAAATCTACCTTTGGTTGTTATTTATGCCTTGATTTTGTCAACATTGAATAGACGAGAATGATCATGAGATCTTCTGTCTAATCTCCAGAGGAGGCTGGTTCCTTAATGGTTTTTTATAGGAAAAGGGAAAAATATTACTGAAAGAGGGAAATATAGTCGAGGCTAGAACTTGCATGTGGTACAAATTAAACAAAAACTAAGATGAACACATATACTTTACTTTTCAAAGCATTCAATATATCTTCCCACAGAAATCTTGGATTTCTCAATGTGATTTAGAGGTATATCTAACACATGTATATATCATATTTCAACTCCAACAATATGATTTATGTTTTGCATAAGTCTAGATATTAGAACAAACACAATGTATATTTCAATAATGTGAAATAGAAGTGAGAAATGTTAATACATACATTTGCACAATGTGAACCAGAAGCCAATAGAAGCATAATATTATTGCTTGTATTCAAAGTACATACACCCAGTATTGTAAACATCCAAGAGTCGACCTCTTTTCAGAGTACGTTTACCCTTATATATACCCTATGGGGAATATCTATAATTAGTACATTTTGATTTATAATCAATTACAAGCAATCAAATTATAATCATGCTTCCATATCCTTTGCATGGCTTCCAACAAACAAACTCTAATAGCAAGAATCTAGGAATTGATTTACTCCACTATCTACTTCCAGTTACTCACATGGGCTCTTTAAGGCATCTTATTTTTTATTAAATATATTTATGTCGGCAAAAGCTAGTCATGTCACGAAATCATGACACTTTTCCCTTTTTGGCCCCTTCAGACTTCTTCATTAGTGAAATCTTTCCATGTCATGAAATCATGACACTTCCTCCTTTTGGGCTTCTTTGTGCTGCGTTGTGGGCGAAAATATTTTAGGTTTCCAAATCGTGACATTTTATTTTACTTCATATATTTTAGCAACACACTGGAGAAAACCTGCCCTGTCATGAAATAATGACTTTATTTATCTAGTTGCTCCTTTAGTCGATTAAACAGACAAAAACTTGTCGTGTCATGAAATCGCGACACTTTCTTGCTTTCTAACCTCTTGAGCCATATCTGGACAAAAAATTGACATGTCACAAAATCATGAACTTCATCATGCCTTAGCCAATTCTTTTCCACATGTATCAAAAATGAAACACTGGTCTTTCTAAGCAAAAAATCTGCTATCTACTGGGGGTAGTCTTTTTAGACTAACAATACCCTGTGCTAAAATAGTCCCACTATAGAGGAATTGGAAGTGTTGGTATATCCTATTATTAAGGTATGTAATATGATACCCTTCGATGTTCCTCTCTGTTCCAATTATTTGGTGGTTAATCTATTTGAAAGTCTAGCCTTGGACCAACATTTTTCTATTAGGGAGATTGATTTCTCTAACTCATTTAACCTGAATTCACAAGCCTTAATGATAGAAGGCTCCCTGATTAGGCATAATGGCATGTTAGATGCAATTATGATAGACCCTCTAAAAATTTTAGTGGGAGATTACCCTTCTAAGCAGATTAAAATTCTAATCTCCAAAATTCTTCTATGATCCCCTTCTAAGGGGAAAAAATGCAGTGTTAAGGGAAATGGGTCCCCTAGACCTATCACAAGTAATCAAAATAAAGGGACTATGAATGTGGGTTCTAAAAGGAAAGTGGAAAAACCTTCAAATAAATAACTTAGGAAATGGGCCACAGAGTCAGATATTACAAATGGAAGTCAAGAGACTTTAAAGCTAGAGATCAAGAGTCATCAAGTTGACCATGAAAGAACAAAGAGGAGAGTAGCAAACCAAGTTGGGATAAAAAATGATTCTAAAGGGTCTGAGTGGTAAAATCTATTCGAAAGATGTCTAGATCTAGGATGCAAGTGTCCAATATGTAAGAAGAAAGCTTAGGAAGAAGGCTACCAAAATACTCAAGTTGAATGTAACAAGCATTGCCTTCCTATTAAAGAGAGCAAGGTCTTGAGCCAAGCTAATGATACCTACTTAAATTGTGAACATCTTTATTCCATGAATAAGAAACTTAAGATGAGGTAAAAAATCCTAAGATGAGCTTTGTGCTTCAATTTTTGCTAGAGGATGTAATTCTATTGAATTTTTGAGGATTAGATGTTCTTTACTTCTTTTTGGGCTTCATGGCTATTGGGCCCTTTCTGTTATTTTTGTGCTTCTTGTAGTGTCCTTTCTCAAGGTTGGTTCCTCTTTGTTTTGTTGGGTTGTGGGTTGGCCTTGTTCGGTCTGATCTATTTGTTCATGTTGTTTGTTTGTTAAAAGGTTTGAGGACCCTTTCAAAACCCCTTATTTTCTATCTTATCAAAAACAATTAACTAGGAAATATATATAATTATTATTTTGAATTAAATTTATTATAAAATATTTAATTTGATAATTAGTTAAATATTTTACTAGATAATAATAAAAAACCATTAAATAGGTAAGACTTTTATTGAACATATTTATAATATATACATAATTTTACAACATAATGTGCATATTTTATGGATGACCTTTTAGCTTTAGTTAAGACTAAGTTAAAGAGTTAAAATCCTTATCTTTCACTAAGACATTGATTCAAATCTTACCAAAGATACATGCTTAATTGTTAAAACCTTGTAATATTGTGATAACACAATCAAGAAGTTATATAGATAGGGCTTCATTCAATGCCAATTACTGAATTTTTAAAAATTATTCGTATTTAGTTTGAAAATATTGTAATGTGTAATGGTTCATTCCTCATGTGTGTCATTTAATATTGATAATTTTAATTTTTGATTAAAAAATAAATAATAAAAAACTGCACGCTCTTGGGGAAGCTATTGCTAGGTGTACTTTAAAATATATATTTTGCAGCTAAAAGAAAAAGGATTTTTAATTTCATTTGGATTTTAATTTTAGCCATGTTTGATCTAAATTGTAAATTTTAGTTGAATCTAATTTTATCCGAATTATATTGTATTTTAATATTTTATGCAAATGTAATTAGTTGAGATTGTATTTTATCCTTAAAAAATATCAATTTTATATTAAGAAAATATGAAATTACATTCTTAATATGCCTCTTTGGCATTTCTTCAAATCTTCAATAATGACCTAAAAATCAGGTAGTAAATATGAAATTACATTCTTAAGATGCCTCTTTGGAATTTATTCAAAGCTTCAATAATGACCTAAAAATAAAGTCACTTATACATCATAACTAGATATATCTATTGGGATAAGTCCTATCCTTTGACACATTCCTAATTTGTCAACCAATATCCTTTAAATTACTGAATTTAAAGCTTTTTTTAAAATGTTGCTTTAATTGTGCTTGTTAATTGGAGGGAATAAATGCCCTAAGATAGATATATGGACCAGTTGCAATGCATTGCCCTTATAAAATTCCCATACTGAGCATGTACCTAGTTCAATTTAAAGTGCCTTATTTGAGAGTTCATGTGCTTCTCTATTCAGTTCTCTATAAAGATACCAAAAATTAAAAGCTTCACTTTGATCCATAGCTTCTTTTATTTTAGAGAAGATAGGTTGTATAATCATGTTTTCCATCCTAAAAATACCAAGCATCCAATTTATAACCACTTGTGAGTCTCCATAAGACTATATTTTTTTATTCCTTTTGGTTCTACCAACTAAACTAGCAATTTGAGTGTCATAATTTTAGCATAATTATTGGAAATTTCTCCCAGTCTAGCCTTGAATTAAAAATAATGAGAGTAAAAAATATATAGTAATCCTCCTGCTCCACAAAATCCAGGGACCCCTATCTATCCCTATCAAAAAATCCCTAGGACATAATTGATCGAGAGGGATGATTTATCTGTTTGCCTTTGCTTTTGCTAAAAACTTACAACTATTGAAACTTCCAATGATTTGGGAGGATACCTTCCAAGTAGGTTTCTCTTGATCTTGATAATTTTTTTGTTCCTAGATTACTATACTCACCATGACACAAACAATGAGAGAGCTATAAAAAATTTGTATGACCTATTTTTAAACCAATATTTGAAGCACTCTTGAGGAATATTCTTGCCTTGATCATTTCATTGTCTGACTTACATAAATGGCACCATCTTGGACCATTCCAATTCTTCTTTCGTAATACCTCTCATATAAAAACCTTATTTTTTATGGCATGTCATAGAAAACATCTTGTCTTCAGTGAGGATTTCTTCCTTTAAAGTGTCTTGCACCACCATGTTGGATCATCATTCCTATGTTTAGTCAATTAGATATAGAAAGTAAATATTCCATTTCAATTACATGATATTTGATTTTAAAAGTACTTTAATAAGGGTGTGGAGGAGTCATGATATTATGTGGTTGTATTTTATTTCTTATGTTGAATGTTTTGTTGGGTTTTATATAAAAATTTAATCTAGTGTTAATGTAATAAAATTGCAACCATTAAATTTTCTCACAACTTGTTGTAGTTTTTGGGAATTCTTCAACAACACTTAAAGTATTTAGTTAATTAAATACATGGAAGGTAAATATACCATTTATATGACATGACATTTGATTTTATAAGTACTTTAATAAGGATGTGTAAGACTCACGAGATGATATCGTTGAGTTCTATATTTTAAAAATGATAATTTAAAACTAAATATAAATTAATTTTTATTTCTTATACTTCTATTAAATAAGATAATAATTAATAATTAATTATATTTAAATATAATTAATTGGGTGAGATCCTTGGATCTTTCAATCTAGTTTTGGGAAGAAGGAATCCTTCAAAGTATTGCATAATTTATTGGAAACCTCATTGCTCTAGACCTAGCTTCTAAAGCCCAATCCAGAATACCCTATGCTTGGCTTTGCATCAGTTCTAACCTTCATTAGGATCTTCCTACGTTCATCGACTTGGTCTGTGGTACCTACCTATGGAGATAAGAGTTTGAAAATGAGAATAACATTACATTTTGTGTTGAATGTCATAACCAAGCCCACTTGAGGTCTCAGTGCCCTTCTCTCAAAAAAGGACCCAAAAAATATTATCCCCACCTAGATTCTCATAGGAATGGCGATCCTATGGTAGAAACAATCATGGGTAGATTCTCTCAAGTCATGGTAAATAAAGATTTGCAACCCTCTCTGATAGTATCCAACTGTGAAGAGACCCTCTTTGGAAAGTCATTACTGACTCCTTTAGAACCTATACCTGATCCTAACAAGATAAGCTCTCCCTTAATTTGCCCTAATTTGTTCATTATTTTATCTAATTTTGTGGAAGTCCAAAATGACCCTATGGACTCCACCCTCATCAAATTACACTAGGATGATCTATTTGGTTCTACCATCTTGGAGCAGATCGAGCCTTCTCCCTAACTTGTTCACAACTCTGGGAATGAAACTACCACTATCCCCTTTATCATTTATTCCAATTATGAGCATTTGTTATCTCCTTATGTCTCTAGACATTATTACCCCTAGTTCCCTCTTTCTCTGGGCTCAGTTCCCTCACCATGTAATTTCTTTAACTCCCTCATCCATGGTGAGTCTTCCAGTCCCCCTCTTTCTAAGATTATCCACTCTTCCAACCATGGCAATGCCTCTAGTCCCCTCTTCTCTAGCCCCCAAATCTCTTCTAAGATTCTTGTTGTTGATATGGAATTGAAAAGTAAAAAGTGAAAACCTTCTATCCAAGATAGAAGAAAGAAAGAGATTGAGGATGTCATCTTTGAGTTGTCAGACTCGTTCATCTCCAAAGCTGAAGAAAAAATGTAAAAACCCCCCACGCACAAGGAAAAAGGGGAAAGAAATCCTCATCCAAATCTCTTAAATGAAGATTATCTCATGGAATATGAAGGGCCTCAATGGGCTCACCAACAAAGGAGTTTAATGTCCCTAAAAAAATACCTTAATCCTAGTATTATTCTCCTTCAAGAAACCAAAATTGACCCAAATAACACTCAAAAGTTTTCTAATACCTTTGAAGTGGTTGTGATCTGATTGCTAGCCATGCTACTTGGTCTTCCAGTGGTCTAAAGTGCCTTCGGAACCCATCAAATTTTAAGTTAAGATTACTTTATTCCTCTTATAGGGTTGTGAATATCCTCTTCCTTTGCAAAAATACTAATTTTAGGTGGGTTCTCTCCAATGTCTATGATCTGAACATTCCTATTGACCACATTTCTATTTGATCTCACATCTCCCAAATGCAAATTTCCTTCTCTAGTGATTTGTGGGTGTTGACTGGGGACTTCAATAACCCCCTCTACCCTACTGATAAGATCAGAGGCAATCCTATCACCCATAAGTGATATGAGGATTTCATTGACTTCATCAACACCACCGAGTTCATTAATGTGAAGCTCAAAGACTCTAACTTCATGTGGAGCAATAGAATAGCGAGAGATAATATAATTCAATTAAGACTTGGTTGTGTGTTCATCTCCAAAGAATACATTCCCTTCCTTGATGATGTGTCACTCCACTCTCTTTCAAGGATCGATTTTAATCATAATCCACTTATTTTTGAAGGGCTTCGTCTAGCTTCTTCCTTAAAATGGTTGTTCCACTTTTCGTCCATGTGATTACAACATCCTAAATTGAGAACTAAAATCATTGAATGGTGTTAACATGGATTTCATGGATCCTGCATTACTCATATTACAAGGAAACTTTGGTTCACAAAGAAAAATCTCAAGGTTTGGATCAGAGAGGTCTTCGACAAAATTCTTGAAGAAAAGAATACAATCATACATAGTATTAAGGAGGTTGAAGAGCATTTCACCTATGGGGTCACTTATATAGATCTTAGAGATCCATAAAAATCCTCCTCTTCGACTTCCACAATATTTTGGCTAAGGAAGAGATATTCTAGAGATAAAATTCTAGAGTCCTTTGTCTCAAATAAGTAGAATCCAATACTAAGTATTTTCATTCTTCTGCCCTTAGGAACAGGAGCTCCAACAAGATCAGGTTCTATGCAAAAAATATAGATCCACCACCAGCGATATCTCAGAGATTAGATTTGAAGTCATCTATCATTTTTAGGACTTACTCGAACCTTCGAATTCTTACTCTTCCTCTATCTCCAACTCCCTCCTCTAGCTTATTCCTAGTCTAGTTCCTACTGACTTCAACGTGAATCTCATCAACCCATTCTCTCTAGAGGAGATCAAATATTCTCTCTTCTCCATATCTCTTGATAAATCCCCAGGGCTAGATAAGTTTTCCCCAAGATTCTTCCAAAAATTTTGGGACATTTTTGGGCTAAATTTATATGTTGCCATCTAGTAAGTTTAGAGAACAAAATTTATTTCCAGATATGTTAACTCAAATTTCCTTTCCTTTGTTCCCAAGTCTCAAGATTGCAAAACTCTCTCGGATTTCCACCCTATCAGCCTGTGTAATATTCAATACAAAATTCTAATTAAACCCTTGGCTAATAGATTAAAAGGCATTCTCCCTGCTATTATCAATCCTTTCCAAGGGAGCTTTATTCAAGGAAGACTGATTATCGATGGTATCATTACCATTCATGAGTTGATTCATTCTACCATAAAAAGTAAAAATCCTAATTTCTTCCTAAAATTGGACATGAACAAAGTCTTCAACAAAGTATCCTAAGATTTTCTCTTTGCCATCCTCTCCAAGTTTAACTTTCACAATGATTGGATCAACCTCATCAAGGATTGTCTCTCCACTACCTAGTTTATTGTCATCATTAATGGATCTACTACAGGTTACTTCAAAAGTTTCAAAGGTCTCAAGCCAGGTGATTCATTGTCTCGTTTCCTATTCATCATCCTTATCAAGTCCTTAGGGATATCTCTAAAAGCAACTTGCATCTCTGGCCTCATCTCAGGAATCAAGGCCTCTTCCATAATCAACCCTATCTCCCACCATCAATTCATTTATGACACCATCCTTACCTCTTGCTCCTCTATACTCGAAGCCAAGAACATAAAATGTATTCTCAATTCGTATGAAGAAGCCACTGGTCAAAAGATTAATTTTCTCAAAAGCAACCTATTATTCATCAATAATCCTTTGGAAATACAAACCAAAATTACTCAAATCATTTGTTACAACATTGCAAGAGTACCTTCTACTTACCTTGGACTTCTCCTTTTCCATGACAATCCCACCAAAGATATGTGGAATAATGTCATTCAACGTATCATGAAAAAATTGGTGTGATGGAAAGGTGTTCTTCTTAGTCAAGTTGTTAAGGATACGTTATTCCAAGCCTACCTCAAAAGCATCCCTGAGTTATTTCTATTTGTCTTCCATGTTCCTACCAAGGTGTGCACGAATATTGAAAAAGTTATAAAAAGGTTCTTGTGGTCTAGTTTGGAAAACAAGTACAAATTTCCCTTGGTGGCTTAGGAAAAAATCTGTTTAAAGCAATTCTAGGGAGGGATCAAGTTTAGGAAAATCTCGAAGATGAACATGGCATTACTCAACAAGAATGGATGGAGAATTTTGTCTAATTCCAATGTCTCTTGGGTCAAAATCATCAAGAAAAAATATCTCCAACATTGTTCCTTTTTGGAGGACAACCTTTACTTGGATTGTTTTGCCTTCTATAGCACTTTCAACAAAATAAAAACCATTCTCTCTAGAGGTCTCAGATGGTGCTTGGGAAACGAATCACAAATTTGATTTTAGGAGGATCCTTGGGTCTCCTACAAACCCCTCATTTCTTATCCTTCCTTCTGTTCTCTTAAAACCTTCATTGATATCCAATTGGTAGAATGGTTTAAGATTGTGTTTCTCTTGTCAACCCCCACCGTTCTTCTTGAAAATCCATTTCTACTTTGGGTCTCAATCCTTACTAGTTAGTTGTTGCTCAATCCCTCACCTCTATGCTCAAGTCCATAGTTATTTTGAGCATTCCTTTCCAGGACTCCATCCTTTGGAAATTTGATGATCAAGGTCTCTTCACAGTAAAATATGCTTATTTCCTTCAAGAAGAGACCCAACCCAATTGGTTTTTGAATAATATTATTTGGCTTCATCACCTTATCTCTAAGGTTACCTATTTATTTTGGATTATGATCCAAAATATATTTTGCACTCTCGATAACCTATCTATATATGGCCTAATCATCCCCAACCATTTCTACTTATGCCATGCTACCTCGAAATTGATTTATCACCTCTTCATCGAATGTCCCTTCTCTCTCAATGTTCTCTCCTTGCTTATTTGGATTTTAACATTTCTTGGGCCCTTCCTGGATTGGTCTTAAACCTCTACATCCAATGGCATAATTCTTTTAAACATGTGGATATTAAATCACTTTGGTATTTTTACCTCTTGTACTTCATGTGGCAAATCTGGCTTGAAAGGAATAGTAAATATTTCAATGATCTTCTATCAATCCTATCCAGAATCCTTTCCTTGGCCTCTGAGAATGCTAGTCTTGTTCCTTCTCCCGAAAACCATAGTCGTAGCCTCAAAGCCAATCTTATTTTTCCTTTTAACTCCTTGTTGGTCCCACTCCTCCTGGGTTCCCTAAGATTGACAGATCAAAGTTTTTCTAGTCCCCTTCACCCCTTGGATGGCTAAAAATCAAATTTTATGGGGCCACCAAGGGTAACCCTAGAAATGCTAGGTCTGGAGGAATCAGTAGGGATGATCAAGAAATAATCATCCTTGTATTTGTAGAATCTATCAAGATCCACTCTAAAAATGTTGTTGAGGCCAAAGCTTTATTTAAAGTATTATCCCTTGTGGATGATATTTGCATCAAAAGTATCATCATTGAAGGAAACTCCCTAAACAGGATCAACTATGTCAAAAGATCCCATCCCCCTGCTTGGTCTATTGCAAATATGATTGAAGAATCAAGAATATTTGTAAGTAGGTTTGAGAGATCCATTTTCCAATATGTGTTCAGAGAAGGAAATGGTGCGGGTGATATCATGGCTAATCCTAGCTTGGATTTGGATGGCCTCCATGTTTGGATCATCAATTTTCCCCATGAAGTCATAAATTTTTGCAGAAGAGTGGACTCCCCACCACAACACAAGGTCTTGGGTCTTAGGTGCCTTGACCAAACCTATCAACATTTGGACCAATGTCAAGTTGCATATTGATTTTATTTCCATGCAACCTAACTCTTATTGGTCTACCCAGTGGTATTTTGAATGGCCCCTTGTTTCTTCTAAAGTGTCATTGATTGATGCTTCAGGTCTTATTGGCAATTTGTGTCCTTGGTGGCTACTGCATCTGACCTCCTCCACCATCATTGCCATGTCTCACCTTGGAATTTTTAGTTTCCTTTCCATTTGGTGATCGTGCTAGAATGGTGTTATTTCCATTTTAAGAACTGATGGATAAAGATGCCATTGTGTCTTCAAACCAAGATTTTTTTTTTAATATCGAGAATTTCAATTCCAATCTTAGTTGGTGGATGAACCTCTCTAATTTGAATTCTAAAACCATCGCTGACATGTGTATTTCCAATTCCACTAACGTTGACAACCAAGTTAGTAGGATCCCTTGGTGGCACCTTTTGAGGTGGTGTCGTTGTATGTGCATTGTGTCTTCTATTAATCCCAGTGTGCATAGGTGGATTTTTTCATTGGTCTCTACATCATCGAATTGGGCTCCTAGATACAGTATCAAGACTAATCACATGTGGCAAAGGTTTCCTCATATACAGTTTTCTTATCCCTCATTGGCAAAGATTTCCTCTACAACATACCATCAAAATTATTTTTTTGTGTGCCAAAATTTGTAATCATTTGGGGTAGGAGAACAAGATTTTCAATTATGATCCTTTGTTTTCCAACATCCTCTTGTGTTGCACTATTTTTCATAGTCGTGTGCCTTGTCAACATCAAGATTGGAATTCTACTAGCTTCCTTCACCATGAGTCTACTTTGGTTCATGTGACTAGACGCATTGGAGCTATGATGATTCATCAATGAATATTGCTCAATATGATGTCCCTATTTAATAGCATGGCTATCAACACCTTTGCCCTCATTGGTCTTCTCCAAAAACTTTTTAAAACCAACCCTGACCTGTTATTGATGGTTGTATTTTCCACTATGAGTAAAAGTGTGAGTTGTAAGTTTGGGTCGTGCAAATGGAGGATTGGGTAGAAGATTGTTATAGCTTTGCTGGAGCCGAAGGTCCTAGAGCTTGAAACCATGGTGGAGGAGATCCTTGATTACCATGGTTTCCTCCCATTCTTGAGGATATTTGTTGGGAGATATGGTGATCTATCAATGGAACTGGCACACTACTAGGACAGTGGCAACGTCACCATCCATGGGGTATCTTTTTAGATTACCGTCCATTTGATTACTAAAGTCACAAAGCTAGTAAATGATGATGACATTGTTCATAGGGACAAACACTCTATTGCTACCAACCTAGGCCATTTTTGTGACAAAGGCAACACCTAAACAAGGATAATAGTGGAATTATTTGTAAATATCTCAAAATGCCTTAGAATCGGGTTTGAATACCCATAATACGGTATATTACCTTTAACGATCCCAACTCACCACTACGAAGCTTCCACCTAGCATTTCTCAACCATCTAAAGCACAAATTTTGTCAACATCTCAGAGTACCTCTATCACTTTATGGAATTATTTGTGTCCAATGTTAGGGATGGAAAATATTCCCACCCCATGCATCAAGGGCTTCATATTATGATATTCAAACATATGCTGTAGTGCCAACCCCTACTGTTGTGCTCCCTGTTATGGATGAGGTCCATTTCGATGTTCCTGAGCAACTATCGGGTTCACCCAACATGAAGGAAGATAGCGACTTCAAAGCAGAAATGGAAATTGTTGGGTTGTACAAGGTGGGGAAAAAGAAGCAATTGTTTTCTATGGACACTACTCCTACCCCCTATAGGCGCTCTCCCGATGACATCTCGATAGGAGACAAACGTAAAGGTATTGTTATTTTGGACCAAGATAATTTCACTTTGGGCACTCGTTCTTCCAGTCGTAAGAAGATTTTGCATGAGGTAACTCCTCGGTTTATACCACCCTTTGGTGTGCTTGAATTCCAAGATTTTTCATCTAAAGAATCTTAACTGTTGACAAACTTGGATGACTTAGTTAGTTTAGCCAATTTCCTACTTACCCAGGCTACCAAGGTCATCTCAAAAATTACCAAGTTGAAGGCGGGTATCCTTTTCGTTGAAGTGAACCAGTAGACTGTGTTCATCCAGCCCGCATCAACTCAAAGCAGGATGACCCCAAGCAGTTTGTTCCCCTCCGGGATGAGTCTTTATACATTTACCTTGACTGTGGAGCTAAATCACGATGTAGAGGCTAGCTATAATACTGAACATGGAATTCAAGATAATCCCACCACCCTGGGAAAATCTCTTGGTAGGTTTCCTTCTTGGTTACACTTTCCCCTTTTTTTGTTTTTTCTCGGTTTTTTTTGTCTCTCTAAGACTGATTTGTTTTAGCCTCTCTCCTCTTAGGGCTTGTCTCTTTTTGGCCTCTGTGTGGGTTTCCCCTTGTAGACCCCTCTTTTTTTTTTATCTTTGCTTGTGTTATAAAAGGTTTGGGATCCCTTTCAAAATCTCCTTCCATCAATTAAAAATATATATAATATTCTATATTAAAATATATATATTTTACAATAATAATAATTATTATAATTAAACATAATTATTCTCTTATATTTATTTTAAATAAAATAATAATTAATTGTAAATTAACATTCAATTTAAAAATATTTTTAAATTTAAAAACACATATTTTTAGAACAATGTATTAGAAACCTAACATGGGACAAGAAATGGTTTGAAAAAGAAATACACCTTAAAAAATAAGGTATAATAAGAAATACATATACTTTTCTATTATTAGTCAAATCCTTTATGGAAAGAAGTATTAGAAGTGCAAAGCCGTTTTGTACAAAGACTGCTCCTCGTATAGCATAATTATAACAAACGAAAATACACTAACCCAAACCTTAGTGGGCTCAAACAGGTGAGGACAGGAATACCACAAATTCTGGGATATTTTTGACGAAGATTTCTTTCCCGCAACAAACAAACACACAAACGTTGATTTCAAAATTAGGTACATTTGCTAAAAGTAGTGGGACCATAAGGCAGACCTTTACCACATAGCAGCTCAATTGTAGATAAGCAAGAGGGAAACACCATTCAAGACGCAAGGGGCAAAATAATGGACCGTCGTCATCCTCTCCTGCTTACACAAATTCAAATTGAAATTAAAATAGTACTATGCTTTGTCTAAATTAGCTCCACCTTGATTTTGAGGTTGAAGCAAACAGCTCGAAACAGAAAGTTTTGAACAGTTTTAGGTAGGTGTCATGACAAGGTACTAAGAGAGTCTTATCAATAGTTTTTTTCCCATGAAATAAAAGTTATAGTTAAAGCAAGTGTTCGATTATAAGGATGGTTAAGAACCGTTTTCTTATAACTTATATTTTAATTATAAATAAATTATTTTTTTATATATGAATATCGTACGTACGTTTGTATATTTTTGGTCATTCATGGTTTCAATAATTTATTGAAATAATTAATATTATATAGATAAATTATAAATTAAAATAAAATATATTTATTTAATTTTAATATATTTTAATTTTTTTTTTTAAATTAAATTATATAGGGTACTGTATAAGTTGATAGGTCTGAAATTTTTTAGAGAAGAGGTATCATGTTTCTTTGGAACCGTAACAATAAAGATAGTATTCCAAGCTTGCAGAAAAAAGGACAAAGACTGGAATTCTTTTAAGGCTTCTGAAATATTTGAATCAAGAAGGTACCAAAACCTTTGGAAAAAAACTAGTAGGGAACCCATCCAGCCCAATTGCTTTGTCCTTATTCATACTAAATAGGTTTATCTTGATCTCATCATTGGAAAAGGGGGCATTCAAGCATTATTCATATTAGTGGTCACTACTTGAAAAATGTTCTTGAGAAGTTCCTTCGAAGCATCCTCATCTTCCTGCTTGTCTCTAGAAAACAAATCCTAAAAGAAGGATGTTGTGGTACAATGTAATTTCTCTTATTTTATTAGTAGTCCTATGTTTATGTTTCAAGGTTGAGAGGTGGAAAAACTTGGTAGTCCTATCTCCCTCCTTAAGCCACATAGCTCGAGATTTTTACCTCCAAAAAGACTCCTCATTGACAAGAATATTATGAAATTGTGTAAGAGTAATTTGCTCTTTTCTAGCCAACTCTTTTGACCAACCTTCACTCTTGCCTTTTTCCTCAATTTATTGTAATTTTTGAAATATTTTTTCTTCCTATGGAAGAGGTTCCCTAAAACCTCTCGATCCCACCTCTTCAAGTTAACTTTGATGATTTTCAGCTTCTTGGCTGCTTGAAACATCTTAGTGCCATAAACATCTTAGTGCCATAGACATCTATATTTCACCAAGCCTTAATCAAGCCTTCAAGATTTGGATGAAAAAACCACATTGTCTCAAACCTAAAAGGATAACCTTTCGAGCATTTATCCTCCATGAATTCTAACAGAAACAGGTTGTGGTCAGAAGCAATTCTTGGTAAAGTCGTCAAAGAGAAATATTCAACCATGGTAAGCCAACTCATCGAAGCAAGGGCCCTATCAATCCTAGGTTGGATCAAATTCTCTCTCATTCTTCTATTGGACCAAGTGAATTTAGAACCTTGCAAATCAATATCTACTAGTCCCATGGAGGTCAAGAACTTACCAAACTCTTCCATACTATTTGAAAAAATAGTCGAGCCTCCAAGTTTCTCATAAGGGAGATGAATGGAATTAAAATCACCAATAAGAAACCATGGAAGGTCGAATTAAGATTTCCTTCTATCCATAACATTGGGAGCATACACATTGGTAGAAATCCAAGAAAAATTTTAATAAAATAAAAAATAAGAGAATCTATCAACCTGATGAATGATCTTGCCATCCATAAAATTAGGATTCGAAAGCATCCACAATCCTCCATAAGAACCATGAGCAACCCTAATCACACCTTCACACCCCTTCCAATCAAACCTTCATAATCTATCAAAATCCTCATCACCCATCTTAGTTTCTTGTAAGAAAAGAATATTAGGACATGCAAACCCTAAATATTCCATGAGATAATATTCATTACTTCAAGTATTGGAGAACCTTCCCTCCACTCAAAGGTAATATAGGTTGGGAGCCATTAGCCACATATTGAGTTGTTTTCTTTAACAACACCTCAAATATTTTTGGTCTTCCTAGCCCCTTCCCACTACTTAGATTCATTATTTTTTGTGTGTTTTTTATGGAGTACACCGAGCCAATTTTTCCCTTCATGCTTCATTGTATTGATTAAGGAATGATTTATTGTTGGTGAGCTATCTTCTATAGTTTCATATTTCACCTATTTAAAACTTCTTCAAAATCATCTTCCTCTGAGGAAGACAAAACCTCCTTTGATTCCTTATCTAATGCATCTGTAGAAATATCTCCCCCTTCTATATCCCAAATATACTCCATGATATCTTCATATTTTTTCTTATCAATAGGGGCAACAACCCTCTCATTATAAAAAATAGGGGTAGTTTCTCCTGAAAACACCTCAACATGAGCCTCTTAAAGGGGGGACAAAGGAACATTAGTAGGAGGCAATTGATCCCCCTGATGATCTATGATTTCAACTCTCTTATTGAGAATAGCATCCAACCCAGCCTCAAGACCAACATACAACATCTCTTCTAATACAAAAAATTCATTTGGATTCACCTATGGACCCTTGGAATGCCAACCAACTTTTAGAAAAACCCCAACAACTTTAGAGTAGTCTTCTTTTTCTTTCTCCAAATCTGGATCTCCTACTTTTGAGGAGGTTTCTTCTTAGGACACTTAGTCTATAAATGACCAACCCTTTTACAGTCAATGCAACTGGGCATAGAGGTTTTATATTCTATATCATGGATTCAAAATTCAGAATCTGAAACCAACTTGATAGAAGTAAGAGGCTTAAAGAGATTAGTATTAACATAAAACCTAGAAAAAACCATCCTTATTTTTTCCTGAGTGGTTGGATCCACCACAATCAAGTTGCCCATTGATTTAGAAACACTCTTAAGGATGTCATAATCTAATACGACCATAGGTATCTTAGGAAAATGTGCCAAAAGGGGTTTCCTATTGATATTCTCGATGGACAAATTGAAGTCTAGGGACCATTTTATCAAAAAGAGGCCTTTTTGACTAAAGAATCATGGTCCCTTAATAACCACAACTTGCATGTATTTTAAGGCCTTAAAATTAAATAACATAAAACCTTTGGATAATGCCATCACTTCTAAATATTGCTTTGGCCTCCATTTTTTAGTAGGCCATTTTTTGATAGAGTCCAAATCTAGTTGGTCCCTAATAAACTTCCCAACCAAGGAGTTTTCTCATTCCACTATCATTTAATGAAGAATAGGTTGAGGAATCTATAAATATGGAATATCAACCTCTATTTATGGAACCATATCAAAGTGAGTCTTAACAATGGGATCAACTCCCAATAACACTCTAGACCAAAAATTATTTGAATTATCCATAGAGGGAGTAGATGAAATCAAAGCTTTTGGACCCCCAAAACCTAGGTCAAACACATTAGAATCTAGAAAGAGCCTCAAGGGTCCTCCTACCACATTTCCCTTGCCATAAGTGCCTACCTCATTTTGCACATCTTCCACACTACCCTTGCCCCCCGAGACTCTACACCCTCTTTACATATGCAAATTCCATTTGAAATTGATTCATTCTCCTCTACCCTAATGTCACTACTCAGATTTTTCTCCTCCTATGGAAAATCCACTTCATGTGCCTCTATCAAATCCCTCCAAAATTTTAGCTTCATAGCTTCAAAAAACCTATCTCTAAAAAACGTGCACAAACATAGCTTCAAAATTTCTCTACAATCATGGCATAAAAAACCCTAGATCCAATAAAAAGCCTCCATAGTCATAGCGCTAAAAGCTCTCCATATTTGCAAATTCAAAAATTGTCATGCACCTTTATCAATGCCCTCCACAATTGTAGCTTCACAACTTCAAAAACCTTGGCTCCCAAAAAATTGCATAAATGTAGCTCTGAAAGCTCTCCACAATCGTAGCTTTGAAAACCCTAGCTCCAAAAAAAAACTCCATAATCATAACTTTGAAAGCTCTCCACAATTGTAACTTCAAAAATCTATGTGCACCTATATCAATGCACTTCACAATTATAGCTTCCTAGCTTCAAAAATATTAGCTCCTAAAAATCTTGCACAGATGTAGCTCTGAAAGCTCTCCACAATAATAGCTTTGGAAACCCTAGCTCCAAAAAAACCTCCATTTACTTAATTTTTAAAATTTATTCGTATTTAGGTTTAAAATATTGTAATATTTAATGTTTCATTCCTCATGTGTATTGATAATTTCAATTTTGGATTGAAAAAAAATAAACTACACACTTTTGGGAAAGTTATTGCTAGGTTTAGTTTAAAATATATATTTTGTGATTAAAAGAAAATGTATTTTTAATTTCATTTGAATTTTAATTTTAACCATATTTGATCTAGATTGCAAATTTTAGTTGAACATAATTTTATCTGAATTGTACTTTTAAGAGGATTGTAATATTTTATGCAATTTTAATTTTATGAGATTGTATATTTCTCCTCAAAATAGTGACATAATTTTATATTAAAAAATATGAAAACCCATTTTTAATATGCCTCTTTGTCATTTCTTCAAAACTTCAATAATGACCTAAAAATTAGGTCTCATATGCTTCTTTGGCATTTCTTCTAAGCTTCAATAATGACCTAAAAATCAAGTCACTTATACATCATAACTACCTAGCTCTATCATGCTAAATTCTATCCTTAGACACCTTCCCAATTTGTCAACCAATATCCTTTAAATTATTGACTTTTGAGTTTTTTGAAAAAGTTACTTTAAGTGTGCTTGTTTTAATTGAAGTGAATTAATGTCCGTGAATAGATATATGAACCATTTAATATTTGCCCTCACATAATTCCCATACTAAGCATGTACCTAGTTCAATCTAAAGTGACTCCTTTGAGAGTTCATGTGCTTCCCTTTTCAATTCTCTATAAATATGCCAAAAAGTAAAAGTTTCACTTTTATCCATAGATTCTTTTATTTGAGAGAAGATAGGTTGTAGAATCATATTTTCCATCCTAAAAACATCAAGCATCCAATTTATGACCACTTGTGAGTCTCCATAAATTTGATTTTTTTTTATTCCTTTTGATTCTACCAACTAAACCAACAATTTGAGTGTCATAATTTTAGCATAATTATTAGAACCTTCTCCTAATCTAGCCTTGAATTTAAAATAATGAGAGTAAAAATATATAGTAATCCTCTTGCTCCACAAATTCTTGGGATCCCTATCTAGCCTTATCACAAAAAGCTCTAAGACCTGATTTACCGAGAGGGATGATTTTTCTATTTATGTTTTTTTTGCTAAAACCTTACGACTATTGAAACTTCAAATGATTTGCGAGGAGACCTTCCAAGTAGGCTTCTCTTGATCTTGAAAAATTCTATGTTCCTAGATAACTATACTCCCTATGACACAAACAACAAGAGAGCTATAAAAAATTTGTATGACTTATTTTCAAACTAATATTTTAAGCATTCTCTTGAGGAATCTTCTTGCCTTGGTCATTTCTTTGTCTGAATTACATAAATGACACCTTCCTAGACCATTCCAATTCTTCTTTTGTAATACCTCCCATGTCAAAACCTTATTTTTCATGGCATGACATAGGAACAATCTTGTCTTGAATGAGGATTTATTTTTTAAAAGTATCTTGCACCACCATGTTGGATCACCATTCATATCTTCAATCAATTAGATATAGACAATAAATATTCTATTTCAATTAAATGATATTTGGTTTCAAAAGTACTTTAATAAGGGTGTGGAGGAGTCATGAGATGACCACCTATTTTATTTCTTATGTTGAATGTTTTGTTGGGTTTTATATAAAATTTTAAGCTAGTATTAATGTAATAAAAGCAACTATTACATTTTCTCAAAGCTTCTTGTAGTTCTTTGAATTTCTTCAATAACACTTAAAATGTTTAGTTATATATAATAACACTTAAAATCTTTAATTAATTAAATATATAGCAAGTAAATATTATTTATATGATGTGGAAGAATACATTTGGTTTTATAAATACTTTAATAAAAATGTAGAAGAGTCATGAGATGAACGTATTGGTTTGATAATTAGTTAAATATTTTACTAGATAATAATACAACTCCATTAAATAGATAAGACCTTCAATGAACGTATTTATAATATATACATGATTTTACAACATAATTTAAATCTTTCATGAAGATATCGATTTAAATCTTACCAAAGATACATGCATAATTGATAAAACTTTGTAACATACTCATCACACAATCAAGGTGTTATATAGACACGACTTCTTTCAATACCATTTACTGAATTTTTAAAAATTATTAGTATTTAGTTTGAAAATATTGTAATGTCTAATGTTTCATTCCTCATGTGTATTGATAATTTCAATTTTTGATTAAAAAAAAAAACTACATACGAAAAAATAATTGTTAGATTTAGTTTAAAATATATATTTTACAATTAAAAGAAAAAATAATTTTTAATTTTATTTGGATTTTAATTTTAGCCATATTTGATATAGATTGCAAATTTTAGTTGAATCTAATTTTATCCAAATTGTACTTTTAGAAGGATTGTAATATTTTATGCAAATGTAATTTAATGAGATTGTAATTTTTCCTCAAAATAGTGTCATAATTTTATATTAAGAAAATATGAAAATAAATTTTTAATGTACCTCTTTGTCATTTATTCAAAATTTTAATAATAACCTGAAAAGTAGGTAGTAAATATGAAATTACATTCTTTAGATGCTTCTTTGGCATTTCTTAAAAGCTTCACTAATGACCTAAAAATCAAGTTTCTTATACATCATAACTACCCATCTCTATCAGGCTAAGTTCTATCCTTAGGCACCTTCCCAATTTGTCAACCAATATCCTTTAAATTATTAACTTTTGAATTTTTTGAAAATGTTGCTTTAAGTGTGCTTGTTTTAATTGGAGTCAATTAATGTCCCAAATAAATATATGAACCAATTAATGCATTACTCTCACAAAATCCCCATACTAAACATGTACCTAGTTCAATATAAAGTGACTCATTTGGGAGTCCATGTGCTTCGCTATTCAGTTCTCTATTAATATGCCAAAAAGTAAAAGTTTTACTTATATCCATAGCTTCTTTTATTTAAGATAAGATAGGTTGTAGAATCATATTTTCCATCCTAAAAACACCAATTTATGACCACTTTTGAGTCTCCATAAATTTGAATTTTTTGTATTCCTTTTGATTCTACCAACTAAACCAACAATTTGAGTGTCATAATTTTAGAATAATTATTAGAACCTTCTCCCATTCTAGCCTTGAATTTAAAATAATGAGAGTAAAAATATATAGTAATCCTCTTTCTCCACAAATTTTAGGGATCCCTATCTAGCCCTATCAAAAAAAGCCCTAGGAACTGATTTACTGAGAGGGATGATTTGTTTATTTACCTTTATTTTTGCTAAAACCTTATGACTATTGAAGCTTCTAATGATTTGGGAGGAGTCCTACCAAGTAGGTTTCTCTTGATCTTGAAAAATTCTATGTTCCTAGATAACTGTACTCCCCATGACACAAACAACAAGAGAGCTATAAAACCTTTGTATGACTTATTTTCAAACCAAGATTTTAAGCATCTTCTTGCCTTGATCATTTCATTGTCTGACTCACATAAATAGCACCTTCCTAGACCATTCTAATTCTTCTTTCATAATACCTCCCATGCCAAAACATTTTTTTCATGGCATGACATAGGAACAGTCTTGTCTTGAACGAGGATTTCTTCCTTTTAAGTGTTTTGCACCACCATGTTGGAACACCATTCCTATCTTCAATCAACTAGATATAGAAAGCAAATATTTCATTTCAATTAAATGATATTTTGTATTAAAAGTGCTTTAATAAGGGTGTGGATTAGTCATGATATAATGCATTTTATTTCTTATGTTGAATATTTTGTTGGGTTTCATCTGAAATTTTCAGCTAGTCTTAATGTAATAAAATTACAACCATTACATTTTCTCACACCTTGTTGTAGTTCTTTGGATTTCTTCAATAACACTTAAAATGTTTAGTTAAGTTAAGTATATGAAATAACACTTCAAATTTTTGGGAAGGTAAATATTCCCATTTATATGACCTGACATTTTGTTTTATAAATACTTTAATATAGTTGTGAGATGATGTTGTTGAGTTCTATATTTAAAAAATGATAATTAAAAACTAAATATAAATTAATTTTTATTTCTTATACTTATATTAAATAAGATAACTGGCTATAAATGATGTGGTACTAGAGCGGGTTTGATGTTGCGTTGATGGAATCGACCCTGGTTCAAGACTCATGTGTTGATGGTGGGTGTCTTTCGAAGGCATTGTCTATAGATTTGGTCCCTCCTCTATGGGATCCAGGTAATTTTTTAGGTGGTTTTCAACCTTCCCTCTAGAAGGGCACCATTTCCTTTGCTAAATTGGTGTATGGGTTGGCTAGCGAGGTCGTTTCTACTAGGTGCGATATCAATCCTATTTACAAGCAAATTTTGGTGCCTAATTGCATTGTAAACAATATCCTTGGTAAAGGAGCTTGGAATTTGGTTGAAAAATATCAAGGGGGTCGGATAGATATTGATGTGTTGAAAATATGGGCCCTAGCCAGATGGAAACCCCTTGGTTCTCTAAATATCATGGATATTCTAAGAAATTTTTTCCTTATCTAGTTGAGTTGTGCGGAGGATTCCACTCAAATTTTGGAAGGTGGCCCCTGGTTATTTGGGAAGCAAGGATTATTTCTTCAAAGGTGGGGCCTTGAATTTAATCCATCTTCTTAGAAAATTAAATTTATTCCTATGTGGATCAAGCTCTCATATTTCCCTCTGCATTTTAGGGATGAAGGTGTTTTCGAGTGGTGGCTAGTATCATCGAAGACTTTGTTTGCTTGGACCGTACATATTTGAGTGGATCCCGAATACTTTTTGCTTGGATGTGTGTGTTGGTGGACTTGGAGAAGTCCTTGCCTTCTTCTATGGAACTCATCTCTCATTTGGGCTCGTGGGTCCAATCTTTAGAATATGAGAACAGAACTAGGGTCTGTCAGTTTAGTGGCATAGGTGGGCATAACGCTTGCCCCTTAAAGCTAATCCCCAAGCCTTTTGATTTGAAAAAAAGAAAAATTAGATTTCCAAAAAGAAGAAAATTTGGGTTTTGAAAAATAAGGCAATGGGGAATGTTATTTATGTGGAGAATGTTGAGCTTTCCTCTTGCAAGGATTGGCCTTCGGTGGGTGTTTCTAAACCTACAAACTTTGAAGTGCCATGTTTGGTCATGAATGAGCAACCTCAAATTTTGGATAATTTGGAGGTGGTTTTAAATGTTGATATTTTTTATTCTCCTCAGTCCATAATTCCTTCAGCTACCTGGCAATGGACGAGTCTGTTATTAAGCAAATAGTGGAGTTTCCTCCATTATATCCTTCTATGTCAAGGAAGATTCCAGTTTCTTCTCCCAAGTTGGGGCTTTTGGATTCCTTGGAGAAGATTTTTTAGGTGGGTGAAGATTTGTTTCATGCTCCTTCCCCAAATGCTTGCAGTGTTGGTCCGATTGTTCATTCCTCCCCAAAGTGCAGGGTTGGGTTGATGGCTGACCATTTCTTTTCCTCTTCGAGGTTGGAGAAGGGTTCCCCTGGCCCTATTTTAGAGAGTTTTCGAAATTCATGTATTTCCATAGGAATCAAAAGAAAAGTAGGCAGACCAAAGAAGAGTGAGTGCATCTTTGTAGCTACCTGTGGTGGTCTTCTAGGTTTGATTTTGTTAAAAAGAATGAGTTTGAGGTGTCGTAGTAGACAACTCAGTTTGGAAGCGTTTAAATTCTCTCCTCCTTTCAGGGGAGTCTAAGTTGTGGAGGGTAGTGATTCAAGTTCCTGGTGTGTTGCTCATTGATGTTCTCTCTGGTGCTACAAGAGCTAGATTCTTTTTTGATTTTTGGTTTGAGATGGTGGTTTTGGAGCTCGAAGTGGTTTTCAGTTTAAATCTATTGAGCAAGATTTTTATGTTATCCACCTGTGGATTTTAATTGCATTAATTATCTTTGGTACTCTTAGGGTGGGTGTGAGGCACACTTTTTTAGTCACTTGGATAGTGTTTCCGATGCTACCATTGATGGGGTCTGCATGTTCCTTGGTGGGATAGGCGGGCTTTTTAAAATTTCAAATTTGGAATTTTTCATTCGTCTTTTCGAGGAAGAGAGGTCCGTGCGGGTTTTCAACTTCTACATTTATGATTTTTCTGCCTTCTCTCAAATTTTCCAATACACTGGATTTGACTGTTGTAATTTCTTGGTCGGTGTTGTTGGTCATTTTTCCCTTTGGGGTGGATGGTTGTTCTTATCCTTTTGGAGATAGTATTTGGTTTTTTCTCCCTTTGGAAGTTGTTGTATAAGATTGTGGGATTCCTTTCAAAACCCTATTTCTTAATATTACCAAAAAGTTAATAATAATGATTAATAATTAATTATATTTAAATATAAATATAATATTTTATATTAATAAAATATAATTTATAATTATAATAATTAAAAATAAACAGAATTATTATCCCTTATATTTATTTTAAATAAATTAATAATTAAGAGTAAATTAACATTCAATTTAAAAATATATTTTTAAATTTAAATATTTTTAAAATGATGTATTAGAAACCTGAGTGAAATTCTATCTTAGTAACATGGGACGAGAAATGGTTTGAAAAACAAATACAAGTTAAAAAATAGGGTATAATAAGAAATACTTATACTTTTTTATTATTAAAATCGTTTATGGAAAGAAGTATTAGAAAGTACAAAGACCTTTTCTACAAAGACAGCTCCTCGCATACCATAATTATAACAAACGAAAATGTACTAACCCAAACCTTGTTGACTCAAACAGGTGAGAACAGGACTACACAAATTCTGCGATATTTTTGCGTCGATTTGTTTCTCGCCACAGACTACACAAATTCTGCGATATTTTTGCGTAGATTTGTTTCTCGCCACAAACAAACACACAAACGTTGATTTCAAAAACCAGTAGGACCATAAGGCAGACCTTTACCACATAACAGCTCAATAGTAGATAAGCTATTTAAAGTAATTGAGGCCGCGCCATACAATATTCTGAAAACAGGGAAACAAAGGGGCAAAATAATGGACCGTCGTCATCCTCTCCTGCTTACACAAATTCAAATTGAAATTAAAATAGTACTACTCATAAAAGGATTGGTTTGTCTAAATTAGCTCCGCCTTGATTTTGAGGTTGAAGCAAACAGCTGGACGCAGAATGTTTTGAACAATTTTAGGTAGGTGTAAGAGAAGAAGGTATCAAAGTGATGAAATTCCAACCTAGTAAAAACAACTCTTCTATTATAAGAACCATTTTCTTATAACTTATATTTTACTTATAAATAAATTATTTTTTTGATATAGATATCGTAGGCCTGTTTGTATATTTTTGGCCATGGTTTCAATCATTTATCGAAATTATTAATATTATATGAATAAATTATAAATTAAATGAAAATATATTAACTAATATTAATATATTATATATTTAAATAATATTAAATTATATTTATTTTTTTATTATGTTTTAATTTTTATATGGAAAATATTTTATCTAACTTTGTTGATAAACCCCTAAATAATAAATTTTCAAAAAAATGCTTATTTATTTTTAATTCTATATATCAAAGTCAACTATGTTTATTACAAGATTTTATCTACATGAACCATACAAATCATTTCTTTTGATAATGTAAAGAACATAGGCCCTATTTTAGTCTTTAAAAACTAGAGTTGACATTTCAACCTATATATAAAAAAGAAAATATAATATAACCTGATTTGAGTGCTTTCTCTAAATATTTTATTTTTCTTTTATGGAAAGTATAACTACTTTTCTTTATTAAAATTGAATTTAATATATATTAAATATATTTTTTAACATTATTGAGAGTTTTCTTTCTTGTGATTGGAACTTGAGTTTTTATCACTACATTGTCTCATAGGTCACCCTCTCATAATTCAAACCTAGATATTTTTAATGTGAGTCCAATGTCTTTATCATTGGGTTGTCTCAACAAGGATTGAATTTAATATTTCAAGCTATATGAAAAAGATAAATACCTTAGGTGATAGGAGTGGGTGGAGGTGAGAGAGGAAGCTAGAGAGGGTGTTGTTGGGTCTGCTATGTATAGAAAGGCCCTATCCTACCATGGTTTTCTAAATTTCGTGTTGGCGATATGGTATGAATGGAGCCTCTCAAAACTGGGGTCTTTTGGGGCCTCCTTCTTCCTTCGACATTTGTTTTTTGCTATTTTTCTTTTTTCTAGATTTTGGTAGATGGTATATTGTGTGTTCGGGGGTTCTTCTATGGCCCTTTCACACTCCTCATCCTAGGCGTGAAAGAAACCCCATTCTTTTTATTTCAATCTTGAAGGGTTTTCTTGTAAAGCCTCTTCAAGACTTTCTCAAAGGTGCTCAATCCATTGGTTTGTACCTTTCGCTACTATTAGAACTCCTCATGGGTTTAACTTTTTTTTTGTTAGGGGCTAAGAGGGCCCCCTATCTTCGAGTGAGGATGTGCCTTTGTTCTCCCATCCTAAGAGGGTGGACCTTGTCAATGTGTGCATCCTCGATCCCTAACTTTTGAGGATTTTCAGCAGTGGCTAGGAAGGTTCCATGTCTTTCTTCAATGAGTGTGGTCACTTTATCAAAGGTGCTTAGTTTTTTGGTTTGTGTCATTCGTTGTCGTTGGAAATCCTAATGGGTTTCACTCCTTTTGCTTCACTAGGGACTAGGAGGACCCCTATC
Organism: Wollemia nobilis; assembly: GCA_028583015.1. Lineage (NCBI taxonomy): Eukaryota > Viridiplantae > Streptophyta > Pinopsida > Araucariales > Araucariaceae > Wollemia > Wollemia nobilis. The sequence goes on along the minus strand of JAQPPZ010005293.1, from coordinate 1,789 downwards.
TTCCAATAATGATGTGCTTATGTTCCTCCACATATGCATCTTTGATTTCTAGTACCACAGATGTCTTTTTAGAGGCCAAATAGGTCTCTTGTATTTTAGTTGTGTTGTGCATCCTAAGAAAGCTAAGGATGTTTCTAGAAGCTTTTCTAGGGAGATCAAATTTTTGGATTTGGGTTTGATTACAAGACCTAAGTTTTCAATGTGTTCCTCTGCATTTATTTTTCAATGGGCTTCTTTGGCTTTTGATAAATCCTTCTTGGGTTTCCTTGGATGGTCAGAAGGAATGGTAGCACCGATTTTTTCCTTTAGGTATGCAACAACCATGGAAGCAGGATCCAAAGAGATCCTGCCTGGTTTCCACTAAAGGAAGCAAGAAATCCTCATTTTGAATATTTTGTTTGTTCGAAACTTTCTAGTCTTGGTACCTTTTGTGCAAGCCTCAATTTTTTTTTGCTTCCTTTTGCTTCTATGGATTCGAGTTTTCTTTTACTTCTTTATCCTTTTATGCTATAATTTTCATTAAGGGTCCCTTATATGGGACCCTTGTCTTCTTTTGTCCTTATTTTTAATGATGTCTCTATTTGAAGACTTTCTCTCTTAATAAAAGGTTCTAAGATCCTTTCAAAACCTTTTTATTTAACCCATAAAAAAGACAAATACCTTTACCATTAAATTTTCCTCCAAAACCTATTTTTAAAAATTCTATTTAATATTTCAAACTATATAAAAATAAAAATGTAAAATAATTTAATTAAAATATGTCTTCCATATAAAAGATACTTTTTAAAAATGAGTGGCTTAACTTGGCTTCGTGACTTTCTCTACGTTAAAAGTGCGTTTCTTTTATATAAAATTTTATTTAATATTTCAAAGTTATATAAAAGGAGAAAAAATGGAGTAGTTTAATTACAATATATTTTTTCTATAAAATATAATTTTAAAAATGATTAGCTTAATGTTTCTCTGCGTAAATAAAAGTATGTTTTTTAAATGTAAAAAAGAGGTTTTACTTTTTAAAAATTAGCTTTAATATTTTAATTTATATAAAATAAAAAAATGCAAAGTAGTTTGATAGTAAGATTTTTTTTATATAAAATTAATTTTTTATAATAAAAATGAAGATTAAATAATAATAAAATTATTTTTAACATCCACAAATTTTTATAGGTTATATAAAATTATTTTTATGAAGAGTGTTGTTGTTTTTAAAGGATGATGTGAAATTTTACCCTTTCAAATTTGAACCTTCACCTTATCCAATAAATTTATATATAATTTTTTTTAATGTCTTGCCATAATAAAAAAATTATGATATTTTTTTAATACAACACCTAAAAACAAAAACAAATTAAAATTATATTTTAAAAATTCAAATTAAAATATTCATATTAATCCACTTAAATTATACACTTAATTTTAAATTGTATATTTATTTGTGCATGCTTTGTCCTAATCAAAACTTGCACGTCATCTAAATATAAAGGAAAAAATAAAAGAAATATAGAATTTACATTGAGAAAAAAACACAAGAAAAACAAAACAAAATAAAAATGTTTGTATTCTCGTAAGTTCCACCAATATTGGCTATGTGTTTTAAAGATTCAAAATAAGATCAAGTGAAGGATTTTTTTCGCAGGACTGCCCAAACTGTCGAACTTGTTTCGGCCATATCTCACTCATCCGGACTGGGATTGAGCTAAAATTTTGAGGGTAGATGTCTGAAAAACCCTAGAACGTCTCCACAAATTTTCATATAATTTGGAGCAACAGAGATCCTAGAACATTCCCA
>JAQPPZ010005291.1:3952500-3955145 GCA_028583015.1 Wollemia nobilis | reverse complement strand
AAACCCTAAACCCTAAACCCTAAACCCTAAACCCTAAACCCTAAACCCTAAACCCTAAACCCTAAACCCTAAACCCTAAACCCTAAACCCTAAACCCTAAACCCTAAACCCTAAACCCTAAACCCTAAACCCTAAACCCTAAACCCTAAACCCTAAACCCTAAACCCTAAACCCTAAACCCTAAACCCTAAACCCTAAACCCTAAACCCTAAACCCTAAACCCTAAACCCTAAACCCTAAACCCTAAACCCTAAACCCTAAACCCTAAACCCTAAACCCTAAACCCTAAACCCTAAACCCTAAACCCTAAACCCTAAACCCTAAACCCTAAACCCTAAACCCTAAACCCTAAACCCTAAACCCTAAACCCTAAACCCTAAACCCTAAACCCTAAACCCTAAACCCTAAACCCTAAACCCTAAACCCTAAACCCTAAACCCTAAACCCTAAACCCTAAAACCCTAAACCCTAAACCCTAAACCCTAAACCCTAAACCCTAAACCCTAAACCCTAAACCCTAAACCCTAAACCCTAAACCCTAAACCCTAAACCCTAAACCCTAAACCCTAAACCCTAAACCCTAAACCCTAAACCCTAAACCCTAAACCCTAAACCCTAAACCCTAAACCCTAAACCCTAAACCCTAAACCCTAAACCCTAAACCCTAAACCCTAAACCCTAAACCCTAAACCCTAAACCCTAAACCCTAAACCCTAAACCCTAAACCCTAAACCCTAAACCCTAAACCCTAAACCCTAAACCCTAAACCCTAAACCCTAAACCCTAAACCCTAAACCCTAAACCCTAAACCCTAAACCCTAAACCCTAAACCCTAAACCCTAAACCCTAAACCCTAAACCCTAAACCCTAAACCCTAAACCCTAAACCCTAAACCCTAAACCCTAAACCCTAAACCCTAAACCCTAAACCCTAAACCCTAAACCCTAAACCCTAAACCCTAAACCCTAAACCCTAAACCCTAAACCCTAAACCCTAAACCCTAAACCCTAAACCCTAAACCCTAAACCCTAAACCCTAAACCCTAAACCCTAAACCCTAAACCCTAAACCCTAAACCCTAAACCCTAAACCCTAAACCCTAAACCCTAAACCCTAAACCCTAAACCCTAAACCCTAAACCCTAAACCCTAAACCCTAAACCCTAAACCCTAAACCCTAAACCCTAAACCCTAAACCCTAAACCCTAAACCCTAAACCCTAAACCCTAAACCCTAAACCCTAAACCCTAAACCCTAAACCCTAAACCCTAAACCCTAAACCCTAAACCCTAAACCCTAAACCCTAAACCCTAAACCCTAAACCCTAAACCCTAAACCCTAAACCCTAAACCCTAAACCCTAAACCCTAAACCCTAAACCCTAAACCCTAAACCCTAAACCCTAAACCCTAAACCCTAAACCCTAAACCCTAAACCCTAAACCCTAAAACCCTAAACCCTAAACCCTAAACCCTAAACCCTAAACCCTAAACCCTAAACCCTAAACCCTAAACCCTAAACCCTAAACCCTAAACCCTAAACCCTAAACCCTAAACCCTAAACCCTAAACCCTAAACCCTAAACCCTAAACCCTAAACCCTAAACCCTAAACCCTAAACCCTAAACCCTAAACCCTAAACCCTAAACCCTAAACCCTAAACCCTAAACCCTAAACCCTAAACCCTAAACCCTAAACCCTAAACCCTAAACCCTAAACCCTAAACCCTAAACCCTAAACCCTAAACCCTAAACCCTAAACCCTAAACCCTAAACCCTAAACCCTAAACCCTAAACCCTAAACCCTAAACCCTAAACCCTAAACCCTAAACCCTAAACCCTAAACCCTAAACCCTAAACCCTAAACCCTAAACCCTAAACCCTAAACCCTAAACCCTAAACCCTAAACCCTAAACCCTAAACCCTAAACCCTAAACCCTAAACCCTAAACCCTAAACCCTAAACCCTAAACCCTAAACCCTAAACCCTAAACCCTAAACCCTAAACCCTAAACCCTAAACCCTAAACCCTAAACCCTAAACCCTAAACCCTAAACCCTAAACCCTAAACCCTAAACCCTAAACCCTAAACCCTAAACCCTAAACCCTAAACCCTAAACCCTAAACCCTAAACCCTAAACCCTAAACCCTAAACCCTAAACCCTAAACCCTAAACCCTAAACCCTAAACCCTAAACCCTAAACCCTAAACCCTAAACCCTAAACCCTAAACCCTAAACCCTAAACCCTAAACCCTAAACCCTAAACCCTAAACCCTAAACCCTAAACCCTAAACCCTAAACCCTAAACCCTAAACCCTAAACCCTAAACCCTAAACCCTAAACCCTAAACCCTAAACCCTAAACCCTAAACCCTAAACCCTAAACCCTAAACCCTAAACCCTAAACCCTAAACCCTAAACCCTAAACCCTAAACCCTAAACCCTAAACCCTAAACCCTAAACCCTAAACCCTAAACCCTAAACCCTAAACCCCAAACCCTAAACCCTAAACCCTAAACCCTAAACCCTAAACCCTAAACCCTAAACCCTAAACCCTAAACCCTAAACCCTAAACCCTAAACCCTAAACCCTAAACCCTAAACCCTAAACCCTAAACCCTAAACCCTAAACCCTAAACCCTAAACCCTAAAC
>JAQPPZ010005291.1:3940000-3942500 GCA_028583015.1 Wollemia nobilis | reverse complement strand
GCGTCTCCGCGTTGATTTGGAAGCCGCTAATAAAGCTCTCGTCATCCACAGCTCTGCAAAAGCAAATGCAAATGCAAATGCAAATGTAGATCATTCTCTTTCACAAGATGAGCTCTTATTACGTCTGGAACGGCAAGAAGGAAGAGCCCGAATGGCCGAGAATCGTATCCGCCAAGGGGAACGTCGTTCTACTGTTATTGAAACTCAGCTCCAAGATATTGGTGCCTCTTTGAGTAAACTCTGGGAGTTTCTCAAGAATCGCGAGCCTCCCCAGACGAATGACGCTCCTCCTGCAGTCAACTTGAGAGCTTCCGAGGCTCAAGCGGCGCCTCATTCTACTAATGCTGCTCCCGATGTTCAGCCTCAACCTCTCAACGCTCGTCCACCTCATGCGACGAGGGAGTTTATTGATGCTGCGCAGACTGATCTCCATCAGGCCAAGTCATTTGCTGCCCATGGTGCTACCCATATGACGTCCTCCAAGCGCCCGATCGCTTCTGATCAAAATCGAGAGCCCTCTGCTTCTCACGCGACGCCCATGGACACAACCTCTCCTCCAGACGACGACTCATCTGCACACGATAAGTTTCCCCCTGCCATTGCTTCTCTTATTTCCACAGCTTTTAAAGAATTCAAAAGGCTTCATGCACAAGCCGATAGATCGACGGATTTTCTTCAAAAACTCCGTCGTTTTAGAAATTCTAATTCGCTGCCTAAGAACTTACAGGTTAAGCCGCCAAAGATCACTGTTAATGATTCCGAAGGGAATTCTTTTCTCTCTTCTAAATTAGAAGCAATACAGTCTGAGGCTAATAAAGCTTATCTGGATGCACTTATTGAAGCAATGGATAAAACCGCCAACAATCATACTTCTGCTATTGAAACGACGGTGTCTTCTTTTCACTCGGCTCTCTCCTCTGCGGCTGAATCTATCTCCCAAACTCATTTTGTTGGAAACTTCATTGCTCCAACTAATGACTGGGTCTCAGAGGCTCGCTCAGAATTTGATTCTAGAGCCAACTCTTTTCTTATCCAACAGGTGTTAAAGAAGAATGCACGGGAACAAGCTGACGCAGTTCGTCATGCAGCACGGGATGAGGCAATGGCTGATGCTGATCAAATTCCCAAGGAACAATCAGTCAACCAAATCATAAATGAAAAGCTTAATCATAAAATCAGTTCTCTTGAGAAGGAATTAAAAAAGCTTCGGGCACCAGGTACAAATCCTCCTCCTGCTGCTAAGAAAAAGAAGCCTCAAGCTAAGAAAAAGAAGCCTCCTTCAAACTCAACCGGGCCAAAAAACGGTTTAGAGTCCGAGGCCCCTCCTCGGACTGTCACGATGAATGCCTCTGGGCAATCACACTCGGTGCCAAAAAATTCACATCTCAATCCGAATGCTGCCCCATTTGTTGGACCGCGTGGAGGATCAATCGGGCACCAGGCTCATGCTTCACATCCTATCCGCGGACGGAACCAGGCTCATGGACGAGGCCGCGGACGGAACCAGGCACCTGGACGAGGACGAGGACCACGACAGAACCAAGGACAAGGACGAGGCCGTGGCCATTCTTTCAACGCCCGCGCTTCCGCTTAATTTCTTGGGGTACTGCTCTAAACCCGACCTTATTTTCTCTAGTTTTTTTCTCACGAAAAACTCCCTCTGAAATAGATAACAGGATTTCCAATCTTGCTATTCACAATCTATCTTCACGAAGGCTGAGTTATGACGAGAGAAAACTCCTTGGTCTGGGTATAAAGTACATCCCTCGTCCTCCACCTATGACAGATTCAGAAATTTTTTCAGAATTTCGTTCTTTTGCTCGAAAACTTCGACTCAGAGCCTATTTTGGACCTGAGGCGTCAGATACTGAGGCATCAAACACTGTTCCTTCTTCAAATTCAGATGTCAGACCTGAGTTGCTTCCCTTATTTGGTATCTTCCCACATCAGTTTGGTACAACCAATCGTCTCTGGCAGCCTAAGGAACAGAACTATGACTTGGAGATCATCATTCGAGAAAGTGAAGATATTCTTCGAAATCGAACTAAGCTCTGTTCTTTTGATGTTCGGTCCCCTCTCCCTTCTAAACTTTTGAAAAGTCTCAAAGATTTGCAGCAAGATACTTCCATCATTATAAAACCTGCAGATAAAAATCTTGGGCTTGTGGTTCTTGATCGGTCCTGGTACAAATCAGAGGGTCTTCGTCAGCTTTCTGATTCCTCAGTCTATCTTCAAGTTTCTGTCATTCCATGGAACCTGCTTTGGAGTAAACTCACCTACCTCATTGGTAAATTCTCTATCCTTAAGTCAATTGAGAATTTTCTTACGAAATATCCTATTTCTAAGACTAAAGCATGTGCATTTTACCTTCTACCAAAACTACACAAGCCTGTGTTAGTTGGTAGACCCATCTGTTCTTACAATGGATACATGCTCGAACCGGTTTCCAAGTTACTCCACTGCTTGCTTTTTCCTGTTCTTCTGAAACAAAAGAATCATC
>JAQPPZ010005290.1:0-35147 GCA_028583015.1 Wollemia nobilis | reverse complement strand
TGATGAGAAGAGAAGGTAGATACAATGTAGATCGTGTAAGATTTTGTAGAGTCTTCATAATCTCTATTATAGTACAGTATACTATTTTTATGAGCTTTTATTAATGGATATTTTTTGAGTTATTGGAGAAGTTTCTCATATCGTATATTATATTACCATTATCATATAGTTAATATTGCTTACTCATTTTAGATCTTTTGGTTGCATTTCATTTAATAATCATCAAAATCTAGCAGTGGTATTAGAGCAAGGAAATAGAGAGAGCCACAAGAGAGATTTAGTGGAGATAGAAAATCTCTTTTTTAAAATTTCAGAAATTGTATTTGTCTAGAGTATTTCCATAAATTTGTAGAAAAACATTTGGAGACTAGGACTTAACATTGATTCCACTATATTGACAAATCAATTAGTGAAGATTTATCACCTCTAGATTAAAAACTCTTCCATTACAGTTTCTATAATACTTTTTTGCAAGAAAAGGAGATTCAAAGAAATTTTGGAAGCTTCCTATAAATATCAAGGAATAATATCTTCTTTATAATCAATCCAACGCTTGAAAAAATAAGTTGAAGGCTAAATATTTTGGAGGAGGTCCAATAAATAAGTCCCCATAGTAGATTGAATATTGAGGATAATTGAGAAGGAGGCCCTCATCGAAATTTTAACATTGAAGACTTTAGAGTGAAGAAACAAGAGACTAAAGGAAAGGAGTCTCATAGAAGATTTAAGACTATAGATTTTAGAGTGAAATAAGAGAGTAGCTCAAGAATATCAAGAGGCCTACAAGAGATCCCATTGAAGAACTTCTAGATTTTGAATATTGAAGATAGATAAGGACTAGAAAAATTTCTATTCTAGATTTCAGAAGGAGTAGAATCAAGAGATCCAAGAAAAAGATCTCATTGCAAAAATTCCATAGTTTAATATTAAAGAGATCAAGAAATGTCTCATTGTAGTTTTGAGAAGACTAGAGAAGCTACAGGATTTAGAGGCTCAAGGAGAAGGCTAGGAAAGTATCATTTAAGAATATTTAGAGAAGTCCATTAAAGGATATTTAGAATAGACCATTAGAGAATATTTTAGGATATCTCAAGGGAGAATATTGCTAGTAAGGATAAGTTCTTTATAGTGGATTTTTTGGGACAATAGTCACCATCTAAAAACAAGCCTAAAAGGAGAAGCATTTGGAAAGAAATTTATCAAATTTTGAAGGATATTTATGAAGACCTTAATACATTTATATTCTCAAGAAGAATGTTATAAAATAGGCTAAGATTGAAGTTAGAATTTTATAAGGAGGTTGAAAGAGAAAGGAGCTAGAAGAAACCACCAAACCTGAGAGGTTTGCATATTTTCTTTGGAGTATTTGAAGGTTGATCCATAAAATAAGAGTTTTTTTATTTTACAACAGAAAATTTAAGGTTTCTAGGATGAAATATTGAGTTAGAATTTGGAAGATTTCCTATCAAATTTGGGAGATTTGTCAACAAAATTTTGGAGGAGAAATTGACTGCATTATAATTTGAAAATTTTAGAGTTAAAGGCAGCAATTTGGGCAGCATTATTAGCTGCTAATTTTTAGAGTTCAAGGGAGCATCGTGAAGGAGAACTGAAACCACAAAACTGTATTTTTGGGCAGAAAGTTGGAGGAGCATTACAGATGCAAATTGGTGAGTTAAAGAGTTTTTTTTTTAAATAAATAAGATCTACAAATTCATCATGTTTGAGGGAAAAAATTAGGTAATCCAAACACCCAATAAATCTATCATCTACGGAGGTTATAAAGGTATGCAATTTTGGTGTAATAGGTTCATTATTTGAACACATACATTCATAATATTATTAAGTCTTATTAAGCACCGAATTAGAATTTAAAGTAGAAAAGATAAAATTTCAAGTTTAAAGTCTTCAAGGAAGTGTAGAAGATAGCTTCTACAAGGGTTAAAACCTACACATAAGAAAAATGAGTTAGATATATTTTAAGGGAAAGAAAAATATAAATATTCTACATTATATTAAAAGAAAAGAAGATGTTATTCTAAAGCATGGATTGCATATACTATAGTGTAAAGCAAGGCCATTCAAAGGGTATGCTATTTGAATAATTTAAAATCTTGGAATCATCATTGCAAGCTAACCAATCATTGAAAAAACAAAGAAGATAGAGGAGAGAGTTGTGTAGGATAAGAAGGCAACATTAAATCTCCATTTACAACCAAGGGATAGGATAGAAGATGCCATAGTAAAGGAATATAGAAATATTCAAAAAGAAAACTAAAAGGTCTCAAAGATTTTGGTGCAAATTATGGTATTTTATCTTAAGTATTATAGAATTATTTACATTCCATAATAGAACCATACTTGTCTTGTCCAACATTGCAAAATGAGGAAAACAATTATTGTTTTAAGATACTAAAATAACAAGTATATTATAGTGATCAAGTGGTCGTATCATCAAGATTGAAGAATAAACATTAACGTGAAAGGATGAGAGCTAACTAAGGGCTCAAAATAATTGTATTCAAGGTATCTAAACACACCAAATTCAGCACCATTAGGTATCATGAATGCAATACTAAAAATGCAAGAGTAACCTACAAATAAAAAGAGACTAAGGAAGGGAAGCATAACAATGTTTTGAAGGATAACATCACATAACAAAGGTGCAAGTTACAAGGAGAATAATGTAAGAAAATATAACAAAATATAACAATTGTGTTTTAGCTTACAATAACGGTGTGTTACAAGGAGAATAACCAAGTGGTTAAGGATAAAATATTTTATTAACAACCACCTGGAAGATAATTTTGAAACACAATAGATCAACCTTGGTTGGAGAGGAGCCACCTTCATTGGAGAAAACACACCGTTATTGTAAGCTAAAAAAAATTGCAAAAGTTGGCAAGAGCATTAAAGAGATAAGGGATATTTGGAGCATAATTTCATGCAAGGGAAAGAGATTCCACTTGCCATTCCAAGCAAAGGAATCTCATGCCATCGGTAGAAAGGAGAAAAGCACCTAAAAATACACAAAAATACGTCTAAAATACAATACTTGCATAGGGAAAAGAATACTCAAGTTTGAAGTAACAGTCAGTTATTATTGCTTCAAAATTCAAAGGCTAGTAGAACACCTACGTTACCTAAAACACCACCATATAAAGTTTGTAACTATCCTTTGCGACCTAGAAAGAAGATTCAGGGTCATGAATAATATAAATTCCATATGACATGTATTCCAAATGGAGATAGAAAACTATTAATACCCCTAACCAAATAAAGAGTATAGATCTTGTGGTATAGAATAGGAGAAAAATATAGTCCTAAGCATGGTAGAGAATTAAGAGCATTTATTGCATAGTGTCATATCTCAAATACTAAAGAAGATACAATATTCAAATATCTTTAAAATATAGTCAAGGATAAGTGGAGAAGGATAAGAATAGATCTCGGTTTTACAAGGGGTCATGGTTGAGAGGAGACTTCTCAGCCCTGTGTATTGGTCATAGGGGTTTCTCACACTAACCTACATTTTTTAACAATCAAGGACTTCTATTGGAAACACTCATGAAAGGAGATAGAAGGATCATTCATAGCGGGTGTATTGTGAATTGAGGTATGGATCTACTGTATTCTAATATATATGAAGAGAGCAAAGATAGAAAAACCTAAAAACCCCTCTAGTTCTGAGGATGGGAATCTTGTAAAATATTTATGAGTGAAACCCTAACGCTATATTTGTAACACTCTCACTTACAATTATTGCCAGTCATGAATACACATAAATATAAGTTTTGATGATAGTCAGTGGATTTTAATCTAGCGATGGTGGATCAAGGCTTGGGTTGAGTAGAAGTGTTGTTTCTAGAGAGTTTGATGGTGATTTGCAGTTGTCATAAATGATGAAGGGCCATGTAGGTGGCCATGTAGGTGGATCCTTAGGTTTTGGATAGCCATTTTTTCTAGGTATATTTTCTTTTGCTTTAGTTTTTGTAAAGGACTATGAGTCTTGAAATCCTAGTGCTCTATTTGATATTTACTCATCCTATAATAAGCTGATCATTCTGGATGATCTGATGACTATCACCATAGAGGAAGGCTCATGGAATTTGGTTGGTAAAATTCAAGGGGTCATATTATTATTGATGCTTTAAGGATATGGGCTTTAATCAAGTGGAAACCCAAAGGATATATGGATATTGTAATTGTTTTTAATATTTTTTTCTTAATCAAACTCAACTATGAAGAAGAATCACAACATATCCTTGAGGAGGTCCCTCGTTCTTCAATAGAAGGGGTCTCTTCCTACGAAAATGGGGGCTGAATTTTAACCCAAGGACTTAGAAAGTTAATTTGGATCCTCTCTAGGTTAGGATCCTATATTTGCATTTCCACTTTTGGCATGAAGATATATTGTGAGGTATAGCTACATTTGTTGGGGATTTATTCTTGATTGATTCTACAACTCGAGCCAAGATTAGAAGGTTTTTTTCCAGTATGTGTGTAATGGTAGACCCAAAGGCAGATTTTCTAGACCATACTAATATCATTTCTAGCCAAGGTTCCTAAACCCAATCCATAGTTTATGAGAATAGACCTATAAGATCCTCAATCTATAGTATTTTTGGTCATTTCTCTAGTGCAGACACTAAGAATTTTAAGAACAAAATAGAGATTCCTGAAAGGAATCCTCTCATATCAAACTAGGCTAAGAAGGATCCAATGGCATCTCAGGGTCATATTGAGCATGAGGACCTGGTTGTAGGGGAGAATATCATGGATGAGCTAGTGGAGGTTGATATTAATAATCTAGGAGTGGAAATTGTGAATAAGATGGATAGTAATTTAGGAGAGGCAGTTGTGAAGAATCTGGATAGTTCATGTAGTGGCCATTCTTAGCCAAACCAGGATGTTCTAAAATCTTAAACTCCTATTCCTCATGAATTCCTTCAAAAAAAAATTCTTGAATTAAATCCTCAAGAAGTGGCTTAAAATATTTTAAATTCACTTTTGAGTCTCACCTTCTAGCATATCCCAACTGGTCGTTGGCTTTGTGTGTAAGTAATGCAGTAGAGGAGGCTTGAGGGTCGCGTCCCCTTGAAAATAGTTTTTTTGAGTTACTTCATGGTTTTTTAAGGTAGAGATATGGTTATATCTTACATGCCCCTTTTAGGTGCAACCAACCGTGGCAGTGCAACTAGTCATAGAGTGCTTTCGAAAGCGTTGCTTTACATGATGGTAGGAGTTCGAATTGTGGTAGAAAAAGGTATTAAATTTTTATAAAGTGTATTACAAGAGATAAGGTATAAAGTGTTGGTTTAAATAATTTAATTTTTGCATATTATTACAAGGTGTTATAAGGCTTGTGGTGGTGTCATAATAAGGGGTCTTTCTGAAAAGTCTTAAGTATTGTGATTATAGATAATCATTTATAGGGCAAATAAAGTTTGAGAATATATTATAAGGTATATTTGATATTATTATTATTTGTAATTGTTGAATATTTTTATAAAGGAGAAACAAGGTGTATTTATGATTATTGTGCTTTGTAATTTTACATGTTTACAAAGGAGAAATAAGGTGTATATGTGATTATTGTTACTTATAATTTTACATGCTTTCTGAAAAGATAAATAAGGTGTATTTATGATCATTTCTATTTGTATTTTTCAAAAATCATACAAAAATAAAAGTGAGGGTTTAGTCATTATTACAAGCTTTATTTTGTGAGACTAAAAAGGAGTTATAAATTATTATTGTGCATATATTTTTAAGAAGGGTTTTAATGTGTATGATATGAAAAGGAAATTTGCTAACCTATTTTTGAAGTGGAAAAACAAAAAAAAATGATTTTGTGATAGGTTTTGAGGGCACATCTTCATAAAGGCAATTTTTAGAAGTTTTATGAGTAGGTTTGACGTAGAGTTGAGTAGTTTTTATGAGTAGGTTTGATGTATATTTGAGTAGGTTATATTGAGTAGATTTGAGATGTGATTGTGATAAGATTTGAGCAATCCTTATGAGAAGGCTTTGGTAATATTTGAATACTTCTATGAGTATATTTGAGCAAGCCTTGTGAGTAGTCTTGAAGAAGATTTGAGAAAGTCTTTTGAGCAGGTTTTGAGAAGATTTTGGTGAGAAAATTTGAGCAAGCCTTATGTGTAGGCTTGGATAAGATTTGAGAAAGCCTTGTGTAAATGTTTGGAGTAGATTAAAGCAAAGGATATTAGTGTATCATATGGATAGAAATCCATGAACCAGAGCAAATGGGATTGGTATCTCTTGTGGATAGAGGTCCATGAACTAAATAAAATGGGATTGGGGTCTCTTGTGGATAGAGGTCCATGAACCAGAGAAAATAGGATTGGTGTATCGTATGGATAGATGTCCACAAATTAAAGCATAGGGTATTGATGACTACTTTGGGTTGGTGCCCATAAATATTGTAATAGGGATTTGGTTCCCAAGATATTTCTAGAGAAAATTTATAAGAAATATTTTCTCCATGGATGTAGCCCATATTGGGTGAAACACATTAAATATGTGGCTCTTATGTGTGTGATTATCTAATTATTAATGCAATTGATAATATTAGATAATAATTATTTGAAAATAAAAGTAGAAATTTTTATCTTATACTATTCACCCTCCCTCTCAGTATAAGCTTGTGTTCTTCAATTGGTATTAGAGCGGGTTCATTCCTAAAAGTCTAACAACTTGGAGGAAGATCTTACAAGAACACACATGGAAACTAAAGTGATAGAAGTTTCTCCTATGGTTAAAATCTATAAAATAAAACCCATATGTGTTAAATATGGTAATCTTGGTCACTATGCAGCTTATTTTCCACAAGATGAAAGTAGTATCAATGAAGAATAAGTTGAATTTAATCTAAGAAAACACAATTATTTTAACTGTGGTAACCTTGGTCATAGTTAATTTTCCATAAGACATAAGTAGTAGCAGTGAACAAGAAAACTAATACAATAAAAATAAATAAAGGAAATTCTATCATGAAAAGAAAAATAGGCATGGTCAAGGTAAGCATGAGAAGAAGATCTTTCAAAATACAAGAAGATATTTTATGTTTATGAAGCAAGCAGTGCTTCCAGTAGTAGTGATGAAATCCTGTTAGATAATGAAAAATAAGAAATCCTAATTTCTTCAAAAGAAGAGAATGAAAATTCTCCTATTTTCAAATACCGAGAAGAAGAGAAAGAATATGATCATGTAGTTGAATACAAAGAAAATGAGAAATATTTTAAAAAAGGAAGAGGAGGCCATAAATAATATGGAAATGGAATTTGGTGAGTTGAAAAGGGATAACTTAAGATTGAAGTCTCAAGTACAAGAGGATGATAAAACAAAGGCAAAGCTTCTACAAGATCTCACTGACTTAAAAGTTAAAGCTTAAGAGGCAAGGAAAGTTGAAGAAGGTATGACTAAGCAATTAATGGTAAAAGATTTTGAATGTGAAATATTGGAACATGAGATTATTTCTCTAAAGAAATAAGTTGAAAGGCTACAACAAAATATTAGGATTGAGAAAAGCACAAAAATCCTTAACGATATTATCAAAGCACATAGATCTCCATTTATAAAAATATGACTTGGTTTTGAAGAAGGTCAAGAGCATCAATAAGAGGATTCAAGCTCAATAGGGATAAAAAAATCAAATAAATAAATTGAAGAAGACTCTAAGATCTACCTTGATGTGTTGAGAGGTGATAGTATCAAAGAGGAAGCAAACAAAGAACCATCAAGTAATATGGACCATCACAGGAAAAGCAAATAAAGAACCATGAGATCAAGGCAAGATGAATATTTCTTCCCAGGTTATTGTTACTCATGTTATCATTTTAGTCATAAAGTTATGCATTGCAGGGTTCATGGTAAAAATTATTATGGATTCACCAAGAGGAATTTCAATTCATTTGCACTTTTCAAGTACTACAACATCATGTGCTACAATTTCAATAATTTTAGAAATAAAATTAGACATTGCAGGGTTCATGGTAAGAATTATTATGGCTTCACCAAGAAGAACTTTAAGTCATTTGCATATTTCAAGGACTACAACATTAGGTGTTACAATTGCAATAATTTTAGGTATAGAATAAAGTGGTGTAGAACGAAATTTCTAGAACTTCCAAAGATAAGAAAGAAAAAGGATGCTCAAAATTTTCAAAGAGGTATGAATTCAAAATTTTGAAACAATATTGAAAAATAAGAAGAGAATTGTAAATTGAGAGTAGCTTTACTCCCATCCGAAAATTAATCACCTCAATAAAAGGAGGTGGTGATGGGGCTAAGCTAAGTATTTTATTTTTAGCCCCAAAAGGATACCTTTACCATTGATGTCAATGAAGGAGATATTTCAGTGAGGGGGATATATTTCAGTAAGGGGAAGTAGCTTGTCAGGGGGAGCAGTTTGGGAATCCAGTTGCAGTAAAATAAAATTTGTGTAAGGGTTGACATCAATGACAAAGGGGGAGATTTTTAGAAATATTGAGTTGTCATTGATGTCAAAGGATTGATGTCAAAAGAGCATGGTATTCAAGTTATAAATATTCTTCAAGAATAATGAGTTTACAAGGTTGAACAATGGAAAGAAATAAATATATGTTTAAGGATTATAACATTTAAATATTATATTTAAATATTCTAAAGAAATTTTATAAAGGTTCAAGAGGCTTGATAAAAAAGGCTTATAAATAAAAGGATAAAAAGGTTTAAAGAATTGGAGCAAAGAGATTTAATAATTATAAGAGTTTTAAGGTTTGCGATAAAAAATATTTAATAAAGGTTTAAAAGGATTAAATACAAAGTTTTATAATAGGAAGGCCAAAGTTTTTTTCAAAGGAAGGACAAAGGTTTATACAAATAAAGTCAATGTTGGGACACTAAAGGTTTTAATCACTACCAAGTTTTAAAAAAAAAGGTTAACCTTATAATATTTAAATTAAATATTATAATCAAAGCAAATGGCGCGAGTGTTGGAATGAAGTTTTTGAAATAAAAAAGTATCGACATCATCAAAAACCAAGGAGTGCATATAAATTCATGATGTTTTATTTGATCTGGGATATAAGCATCACATGCACTATTTTGAGAATAACATTTTTTTATAAAGCAAACGGTAGACAAGCGAAGGCAATGAAATTATTGATGCGTGAAAGCCTGAGATAAATATTTCAAATTCACTTTTGAGTCTTGCCTACTGGTGTAGCCCAACTGGTCATTGGATTTGTGTGTGAGCACTATAGTAGAGGAGGTTTGAGGGTCGATTATCCTTGATGACAGTTTTGATGAGTTACTTTACGATTTGTTGAGGAAAATAGAAGGTTATATCTTGTGGGCCCTCTTTTGGTGCTTCCAGTTGTGGCAGCATAGTTGGTCATAGAGCGCTTGGGAAAGTGTTGCTTCACGCGAGGGTAGGAGTTTGAATTGTAGAAAATAAATGTATTAAATTTTTATAAAGTGTATTAGGAGAGATAAGGTATAAAGTGTTGGTTTAAATGATTTAATTTTTGCATATTATTAAAAGGTGTTATAAGGTTTGTGGTGGTGTTAGAATAAGGGGTCTTTTTGGAAAGTCTTAAGTATTGTGATTATAGAGAATAATTAATAGGAAAAATAAGGTTTGAGAAGATATTATAAGGTATATTTGATATTATTATTATTTGTAATTGTTGAATGTTTCTATAAAGGAGAAATAAGGTGTATTTATGATTATTGTGATTTGTAATTTTGCATGTTTTTAGAAAGGAGAAATAAGGTGTATTTGTGATTATTGTGCCTTGTAATTTTGCATATTTTCAAAAAGGAGAAATAATGTGTATTTATGATCATTGCTATTTGTATTTTTGGAAAATCATAGAAAAATAAAATTGAGGGTTTAGTCATTATTACAAGATTTATTTTGTGAGACTAAAAAGGAGTTATAAATTATTATTGTGCATATATTTTTAAAAAGGGATTTAATATGGATGATTTGAAAAGGATATTTTCTAACCTGTATTTGAAGTGTCAAAAGAAAGGAAAACTATTTTGTGATAGGTTTTGAGGATACATCTTCATAAAGCCATTTTTTAGAGTTTTTACAAGCATGTTTAAGGTAGAGTTGAGCAAGTTTTGTGAGCAAGTTTGAGGTAGATTTGAGCAAGTTCTATTGAGCATATTTGAGTTATGATTATGAGCAAATTTGAGCAAGCCTTGTGATAAGGCTTGGAGTATATTTGAGTAGTTTTGTGAGTATATTTGAGCAAGCCTTATGAGTAATCTTTGATAAAATTTTAGCAAACCTTGTGAGTAGGCTTTGAGTAGGTTGAGCAAGCCTTGTGTAAAGGTTTAGAGTAAATTAAAGTAAATGGAATTGGTGTCTCCTATGGATAGAGGTCCACAAACTAGAACAAAGGGGATTGGTGTCTCCTGTGGATAGAGGTCCATGAACTAGAGCAAATGGGATTGGTGTCTCTTGTGGATAGAGGTCCATGAACTAGAGCAAAGGGGATTGGTGTCTCTTGTGGATAGAGGTCCACAAACCATACCATAGGGTATTGGTGTCTCCTTTGGGTTGGTACCTATAAAAATTGTAATAGGTATTTGTTTCCCAAGAGATTTATTAAGAAAATTTATAAAAAAATATTTTCTCCATGGAGGTAGCCCACATTGGGTGAACCATGTTAAATATGTGTCTCTTATGTGTGTGATGATTTGTGCATCGATTCAGTATTGCATTTGATAATATTGGATAATATTTCTTTGGAAATAAAAGTAAAAAGTTGTATCTTATACTATTAACCCCCCTCTCAATATAGTCTTGTGTTCTTTACTTAGCAAATTATAAACCACATATATTTTATTAGAATTTTAAGAATAGATACAAGCTTCAAATTCATGAATTAATTTGTCTTGAATATTTAAAATGAAAATACCATATAGAAATAATATCACATTTCATACACCTCAAAAGTATATATTTGTAAAAAAAAGTAGAATTTTAATAAAAATGGATGGATTTCAAAGTTCAAAACTTTAAATTACAGATGGAGTATAATTTCATATATACTTCACTTGAAAAATTAACTTAGTTATAACTTCAAAGTTGTAGAAAACCAAGTGTTTCTACTTTTGAGTATTTAGATGTAATATTCATGTATTTCACAAGAATATAGTTTTCTTTTCATAATGATGCTTATAATAGACATATTATTCTTTCAATTATAGTTGTTAATGATGATTATAAAAAAATTGTTGACAATAACACTAGTTTAAATGCAGTGAGTATATCTTTTTCAAGTATGGTAAGGACATCTATAATCTAGTCAAATTATAAATTAAAAACCCCAAAAATTATATTAAATTTAAGAGATGATAGTTTTAGAGAATAAATCTAAATTCTTTGATAAAAATATTACACATTCATAATATGATAATATAAGTTTATGTCTAGAACCTTAATTATTAAAAAATATGATTTTCAAGAGTTGTATCATGGTTATCAATCATATCACAGTTATGGTAATTTACGAAGGCCTCAATTATATTTATATTTGACATTTTAACTCAATATTATTCATTGATGAAGATACAATTGAAGAATGTAAAGATCATGTATTCTATTTGGAAATGAGTGGCTCAATAAATCAAGTTATCATGATCAATATAAGTGTACAAAATCATATGAAATATAAACATTGGTGTTGGGGTTGGGTTAAGGAGTGGAAATATTTTAACATATATATTTAAAAAATAGATTAGAAATAAAAACAATAGCCATTATCATATGGCATAGGTTCAACTATTTAAAGTTCTAAACTATAAATGAGACTAACATCCAACCCTTGCCTAAAGTGAAAAATAGAATGTAAGAGATGCATGATGATCAAGGTGTTGAAATACTAATATTTAGTCACAAAATTAATTAACCAATTAGAAATTTTGAAAAAAAAATAATAGCAAAAATAAATATGAGTGTAGACACTAAATTACAGCCATTAATCCTCCTTCCTGACATTCCCACCACCCACTTGTCCACCATACACCTTCCCGCCAATTATTTGGCCCAATTCCATATTTCCCACCATCTGTTTCACCATTTTAGCCCTTTCCCACCATTTCCTAGCCTAATTGGGATTATTTTAACATTAAATAATATTTAATATAATATTTTATATAATATTATAATATATTTATTATAAAATATATATTTATAAACTCAATTAACCACAACCATCCGATCCATTCTAATCTCCACCGTCCATATTCATTATTCCATGTCACATTCAAAAAGTAATCTCAACCTTAGGATCTAATTTAATATTAGCCACACAATAAAAAGTGTAAGGCTAAAACCCTAATAAAACCCTAGGTTGGATTATAAATAAGGGTATTTTGCAAATTCCCAAACACTGGAACCTGAAGATTAGACATTACACCTCGAGGAATTATTGGTGAAGCCCTAGCATAGAATCCTGAAAATTTGAAGCTCTAGCTCACCGATAAGACTTTTGCTATTCCAGTAGTCCCCCATTCATCCTTCATCACCATCATAGCCCCCATCCATCCATTGTATTTTTTGCCACCCCCTCCATATATTTCTATAGATTCTGCCCTAACCCGCAAGCACCCTCCAAAGTTTGTGAGGCTCGCTGCAAAGCCTACGAAGCGCTCACCACAGCTTTTTGTATACTGCAAGTGCTCTCCAGAACCTATTGTATCCTACATGTGCACAATAGAGCTTGTGAAGCTCTCGTATGAGCCTTCCAAGCATGTTTTTGAGCCTACCGTAACACAAAAACGTGAATCAGAACCTACTACACCATGCTACATGCAACAACGAAATGGAATCAAGGTATATCTCATTTGAATGTATTTTATCTCATAATTTGTTCATCTAGCATACTTTTGGACTTCATTGTTAACTAGGGTTTTATTGATGTTTTAGGGTCTCACACTGTGGATCCCTCATAGGTATTACTAACCCGCTTTTTCTATTTTTATATATGTAGATCTGCAAGTTCTACTCATTGTTGAATGACTGTTGAAGCTGGAGTGGCCCCACATTGGATACTAGAAGCCCACTCAACCTGTTGGAAGCAAGGACACACCAAATCTAAAGACACTTTGTTGTTATTGCTAGGGTTTTTGAGAACCCTAGTGCCATTGTAAATAATTGTATCAAATACTCACATTGAGTATTGATTGTAACAAAGGAGTTCATTGGCTCCCCCGTTTATTGAATAAATCTATTCATTTTGTGCAATATTGTGTTTGTTTGGGTCATTTGCATTCTTTCATTATTTAAGTGTTGTGTTCTTGTCTTCACAATGATCTCTATAAAAATATAAAGATTCAGTTTTGTATCATTACTCTTATTTTTATTTTGAATCTCCAATTGAGTATCACATCAAGTGTGTATATCTCATCTATTAAACATAAAGAGCATATGACATTGTTGAAAATATTCCTATTAGGAATGCAACTTGAGAAATAAGAAACATTTGGTTTCATGTGTTTTTCAATCAAGTGTCTCTGTACAAAATTCTTTTGTCTTGCCCCTTCCTTAATTCAAATACAAGGGGACACCTTGTGCCTTCAATGTATATGGAGTCATACTTATATTATTAGGTCACTTATATTGGTGGATGTTTTTTCATTTTACATGATGGTTATTCGGATAGTTGCTAGATGTGGGTCCCATTTTGGGGGTTCTTTCCTCACAGTTATTTTTGGTCTTTCCCCTTCCCTGATCCAACTCTGGGTGGGAGACCTTAGGCTCAATGACCATTGAGAAAGGAATTTGTGGATGACCTCTTCATCTAGTGGGCTCTCCTAGTTCTAGTGGGTTTCAGGGGGTGGACCAACTATTACACATCTCTGGTTGTGTTAGATCCCAATATTCCAAAGATCTAACTTTTTATTAGGATATTCCATTGATTTCCTTTCAGGTGTCCTTCTAGATCTATTTATTCTCTTCAATCGGTATTGTGGTTGATTGGAATCTAGATCTAGGATATTTTTCTATTGTCAACATACTCAGTTGTAGATCTTCTTTTACAAGTTATATCATTTTTGTTTTTTGCACTCTTGATAGGGCTCCAACTGCTAGATATACTACATGTCAAAGGAGGTATGTGTTCCTTGGCTGGGATATCCTATGGGGAGGGTTTATTTTACTTTCTGAAAGCTTCTTGGATTTTTAGTTTTATTTTTTGAGCTTTTAGGTTTTTGAGCACTAAATTCTTAAGCATGTGGAATTATTTTGTTTTAATCATGTTGCTTTCTTTCTACTGGGTGATTTGAGTGTTCTCATATTTAAACTGGAAATTTGTATTTAATTTCTCTTGGAGTTTTGTTAGCACCATATCACTATTTTTGGGTATGCTTTGAGGGCTTTGTAGAAAGTCAGAATTTTTATTTAATACCATATCCTTTATTTATGTTGGGTGATTTGAGAGTTTTATTTTTTATAGTATAAATTTGGGTGTTTTTTCTTGTCGATTTGTTACTGCAATTCCTCTGGTTTCTATTTTTTTCATTCTGGGTATTTTTTTTGGGCTTTGTAGCAAGTGGGAATTTTTGTCGTAGTCTACCAATGGCAACTCGTGGCTTGTTGGATCACTTGAATCTCATTGGAAAGAATTTTTTTTCAATTTATGGTTGAAATCCTTTTTTTTTTTTGCTTGAAATTTCTCAAGTGCCTCATTTCACTTGATGTCTTAATCTTTGACACTCTTTTTCAAATTTGAATTTTAAAAAGGAGATAAGGTGGAATTTATATATCCATATTTTATTTGATATTTTTCCTTTAAATGCATTTTTATTTTATGTACTTCCATCTCATTGAATACTCTTTGAATTTGTAATGATTTGGGTTCCCTTTCAAAACCCCTTTGTAAAGGTTAGGGGACCCTTCCAAAACCTCTTTTGTCACCCAATCATATTTTCCAATTGCATGTGCTTTGAAGAATTTGAATCTAGGATATCTTTGCCAAAAGCTTCTTAGCATACCATTATCACCTTTGTATTTTTTTCCTATAATAAAATATGAGCTATTTTCCCAAACTCTATAGCAACTACATAGGGCGTAGCATATTCCCTTTTACGAACATCATAATTATTTGTTTTATTTGTACATTATTAATTATTTTTTTCAATAAAAACCTACATGATTCATAATACTTTCCAGCATGCTCTAGTGTGATCCCCTAGAACAAATAATTTTGTTGAATTATGTTCCAAATCAAGAAACTGAGAAGCCCAAGGTATGCACTAGGGGAAAATCACTTCCTAATAAAAGAGGATCCAAATCGAGAAGCTGAGAAGCCCAAGGTATGCACTAGGGAAACTAACATCCTAAAAAACACATTCGTATAGACAATATTAATGTGGAACAAAATTTTAGGTATGTACTAGGAAACTTACTTCTTAAAAAACACATTCTTACATAAAGGTAATAAGGTGGAACAAAATTTTAATCATGGAATATGTCATTAGAGTTACATCATCACATTAACTAGTTATAAATTAATACTTGCATCATAGTAACCAGTTAGAAATAAAGAGGACCAACCTCCCCACACACATGCCCAAACTCGATGTTAATAAGGGTGAAAAATCCCACAAATTCAGACCAAGGACTTGCACCTTTAAGCCTACTACCCCACTGATAAAGAGTATGGCAAGTATTGGGGTTTATAAACCACTCAAGTTCGACAATAGAGTTAACATGGGATTATTCACAAACACACACTACACGAACAAGGTAAATAGGTATGAGTGGTACCAAGGACTTTAAATTTTATGTTTGCTACCCCATTGGCAAAGAGTATGTCAAGTGTTAGGTTTTATAAACCACTCAAGTCCCAAAAAATATTTAATGTGAGATTATGCATAAAAACACACTACACTAACAATAAAGACAAGTATTAACATGGAACAAAATTCCAATCATGCCACTAGACATGCATCATCATATTAACTACTATTAGACTTGAATAATCACATTAATGTGGGATTATTCACAAACACACACTATACTAACAAGGAAGAAAAGTATGAGCGGGACCAAGGACTTGGAACTTTACGCTTTCCACCCCATTGGTAAAGAGTATGAAAAGTGTTGGGGTTTATAAATCACTTGTCCTGCAACATATATAATGTGAGATTATTCATAAACACACACTATACTAACAATGAAGATATGTATTAACATGGAACAAAATTCCAACCATGCCACTAGATTTACATTATCACATTAACATGGGATTATTCACAAACACATACTACACTAACAAGGTATTCCAACCATACCACTTAACTTACATCATCACATTAACATGGGATTATTCACAAACACACACTACACTAAAAAGGTAGAAATGTATGAGTGGAACCAAAGACTTGCACATTTAAGCTTACCACCCCATTGACAAAGAGTATGACAAGTTTTGGGGTTTATTAACATGGAATAAAATTCCAACCATGCCACAACACAAATAATGTGAGATTATTCAAAAACACACACTACACCAACAAGGCGGACATGTATTAACGTGGAACTAAATTCCAACCATGCCACTAGACTTACATCATCACATTAGTGTGGGATTATTCACAAACACACACTACACTAACAAGGTATTCTAACCATGCCACTAGACTTGCATCATCACCTTAACATGGGATTATTCACAAACACACACTACACTAACAAGATAGACATGTATGAGTGGGACTAATGACTTGCACATTTAAGCCTTCCACCCCATAGGAAAATAGTATGGCAAGTATTGTGGTTTATTAACATGGAATAAAATTCCAGCCATACCACTAGACTAACATCATCACATTAATGTGGAATTATTCACAAACACACACACACTACACTAACAAGGCATACATGTATTAACGTGGAACAATATTCCAACCATACCACTAGACTTGCATTATCACATTAATATGGAATTATTCACAAATACACATTCCACTAACAAGGTATTCCAACCATACCACTAGACTTGCATCATCATATTAACATGGGATTATTCACAAAAACACACTACACTAACAAGGCAAACATGTATGAGTAGGAACAAGGACTTACACTTTTAATCCTACTAGACTTCCAATCATACCACTATACTTACATCATCACATTAACCACCACTAGACTTACATCATCACACACACTACACTAACAAGATAGACACGTATGAGTGGGGCAAAAAACTTTCATCTTTAAACCTGCTAGAATTTCAATCGTACAACTAGACATGCATCATTACATTAACCATGTATTAGTGGGACTAAGAACTTACACCTTTAATCCTGATAGACTTCCAACTACGCCACTAGACTTACATCATCACATTAACCACCACTAGACTTGCATCATCACATTACACACACTACACTAATAAGGCATACATGTATGAGTGGGACCAAGGAATGGAACCTTTAAACCTGCTACACTTCCAATCATACCACTAGACTTGCATCATCACACACACTACACTAACAAGGCAAACATGTATGAGTGGGACCAAGAAATTGCACCTTTAATCCTGCTAGACTTTTAATCATGACACTAGACATGCATCATCACATTAACCATCTATGCGTGTGGGAGCAAGGACTTGCACCTTTAAGCCTGTTAGACTTCCAATCATGCCACTAGACTTGCATCATCACATGAACTACCACTACACTTGCATCATCATATTACACACACTACACTAACAAGGCATACATGTATGAGTGGGACCAAGGATTTTCATCTTTAAGCCTTATAGACTTTTAATCATACCACTAGACTTACATCATCACATCAACATCTATGAGGAGGACCAAGGACTTGCACCTTTAAGCTTGCTAGACTTCCAATCATGCCACTAGACGTTCATCATCACATTAACCATGTATGAGTGGGACCAAGGACTTGCACCTTTAAGCTTGTTAGACTTCCAGTCATGCCACTAGACTTGCATCACATTAACCGCCATTAGACTTGCATAATCACATTACATACACTACACTAACAAGGCATACATGTATGAGTGGGACCAAGGACTTACACCTTTAATCCTGCTAGACATCCAATCATGCCATTAGACATGCATCATCACATTAAACACACTACACTAACAATGCATACATGTATGAGTGGAACCAAGGATTTGTACCTTTAATCCTATTAGAATTCCAATCATGCCACTAGACATGCATCATCACATTAACTGCCACTAGACTAGCATCATCACAATAAATGGTTAAAAAGCAAGAAGACCACTAGACTTGCATTAGACATGCATCATCACATTAACCATGTGTGAGTGGGACCAATGACTTGCACCTTTAATCTTGCTAGAATTTCAATAATGCCACTAGACTTGCATTACATTAACCACCACTAGAATTTCATCATCACATTACACACACTGCAGTAACAAGGCATACATGTATGAGTGGGACCAAGGACTTGCACCTTTAAGTCTGCTAGGCTTCCAATCATGCCAGTAGACTTGCATCATCACATTAGACACACTACACTAACAAGGCATACATATATGAGTGGGACCAAGGACTTGCACCTTTAAACCTGGTAGAATTCCAATCATGCCACTAGACATGCATCATCACATTAGCCACCACTAGACTTGCATCATCGCATTAACTGCCACTAGACTTACATCATCACATTAAATGGTTAAAAAGCAAGAAGTCCACTAGACTTGCATCATCACATTAAATGGTTAAAAAGCAAGAAGGCTAGACTCCCACACACATACCCAAAATCAAATTGGGACGAAGGGCTTGCACCTTGTTAGCATAGATTATTATATGGTATTTATTCGCTTAACAAAGCACATACTAGGTGGGTAAGGAACCAAAATTTCATAGGAAGAGCATGTATTATTTATTGCATCATATTCAATAAATTGACTAATGCTCACTTACTTCTTCACACCTTTAAGCCTACTACCCCATTGTCAAAAAGTATGAAGTGTTAGGGTTTATAAACCATTCAAGTCCCACAACACAATCAATATGGTATTATTCAAAAATACAAACACTACACTAACAAGGCAGACTCAGAAAGCAATATGGGCAGCCCCCAAACACATTCCCAAACTCGATGTTAATATGGGTGAGGAATCCCACATGGTGGGTGTAGCACCCTAAAATTGGCGCAGTAAAATTGTAATAATTACATTCACCTTAGTAAATAATTTAAAATTCAAATTTAACCTCCCAAACCGCCCGTTAACCGTCGAGAAATCCGTTTCCCCCTTTTCCGTGCCATTTTTAGAGGTTGTTTTGACCGTTTGACGATATCGTCGCCGATCAGACGATATCGCCCCAGATTTGACGATTTCGTACTGGACTAGGACGTCCAGGACGATCTTGTCGCAAAACTAATTTTGCAAAGTTGGAATCTATTCCAACGGGTCTCCAATCTGGGCAGAAGCGTGTCTGCGCCGTTGGGACCCTCCCCCGTTGGAGATCTCCCAAATTGGGATGATCTCCAACCTCCTAACTACTCCCCTAAGCCTATTTAGTCTCTAGGATTTTCCCTTCCCAACCCCTGGCTGAAAATTATCTGCAAGTTAACTCCATTCACGTTAAAACATCCCTATTTTCCATTTGCATTGGTCCCATACCAATTTTATTGCAGGTACATCACTATTTTTCAGCCGGAGCCGGCACCTATCGTCGTCGACGAACCTGTTCGGATCGGAGGCGAACTGTCGAATTCGAGGCGATTTCGTGCTGATGCGAGACGATCTCAGTGCGATCTGTATTAAGGCAATCAGTGCTTGAAGTTTGCATTTCTCAACCTTTTCTCTGTCATTTTATTCTGCAAATTAAATAGTCTATTCAGTGTTTTATGTCATTTTGCATTTGGAGTTCACCCATTTCGATTAAGTGCATAATTAAATCCTAATTATTATCTAATTAGCATGATTCATTTCTGTCTCTGTGTTTAAGTTTCAGTTTGATAACATTGCTGCCATTTTATATCATTTCCCTCTGTTAGCACTGTAGTACCTTTTGTATTTTGCATCTATTTTCGGTTTTGCAGGTCTCTGACGAATTCGTCGAGAATTCGTCGGATCTCAGACGATCTTGTCTGATTGCGAGATGATTCTGTCGAATCTCGGACGATCCAGGCTGCTTCAACATCGAGAATCTTCTTCGAGACATCTGGATCAGGTATTCCTCATTTGTATTATGTAATCTCTCTATTTTTCTGTCTTTAAATTTATTTTTGTATTCATTGAACTTGCATTTTCATATAGAGTAATCTAGATACATTCGGCCAAACCTAGGATATGAATGCTTAAGGTTAAAAACGAACACATTTAAACACATTCCAAAACCTAGGCGTGGAAAGCTGCCGTTAAATGTTTCCTGGTGAACCCACCATCCGGTCGAAAAATCATCAAAATACACCTCCCTTGAGAGGCGGGACCTTCGCAAAGTCCTCTCAGTCCGAGGTACCGCGACATCCTTTTCCCATCCTCCTTCCGGGCGCGGATCCAATAGCCTGAAGGTAGGGATGCGAAAAATTTGGAGCGATACATTTTGGTGAACCCGACGTGAATGCATCATAACCTTTTGAAAAACAAAAACAAAAAACAAAAACATCTATAGAACAACTAAAACATAGATGCATTTTAAAACATTCAAGTTTGAAAACATGTTTAGATGGTAGCTCCTAAGAAAAGGTTAGCGGTTACTATAAACGTAGAAAATCAATTGGCAGCTATAGAAGTTAATTATGTCCTTAGTGTGCCTGAAACAAGTAGAAATCAATTCCTGTGGAACGAACTTGATAGAAGACTTAGTCTCATCTCATCTAGGTCCACACAACTTAAGCAAATCAAGAGGCTAGTCCTAGATAGAATCCTGGATCCTCATCAATTAGTTTTTTATCATGAACTTGAGAGACATGCCATAGATGGTTAGCTTATAGGAGAGCTTTAGTATCTTCAAAAGTTTTCACTCTCGAGGAATACCTTAACGACACAACTATGGTGCACCCATTTCTAGTTTATGTAGAATCCCAAGAGATTGTTCTTATGATTAGGAGAAGATGGAATAGAGTTCCTTGAGATGTGTTATATTGAGATTATTGCCATGAGCTTTACTATTATAAACCAGAATCTGAAATACATGGTATCTCTACAGCTCTTTTCATCAAATTTTTAAAAGAAAACTTTCAATTTGAAGAAGAACACTTCATGACTCCTGAACAACTCGAACCTATTAATGATATTCATAAATTGTTTATAGAAAACTAGATTATTATTTCAGTATTATTTCTTGCATTTATTGTGTTATTTGTTGTCTTTATTATATTGTTTCAAAAAAAAAAAACAAAGAAAAACTAAAAAAAAAAATCAAAAACTTAGCAAAAACTTAAACATTTCATTTTCAAATATTGTAGTAGGTATATAGTAAATATATACCTCTTAATTTGTTGCATATATATATATATATATATATATATAAATATATATATATATTTGCTGAAATCAAAACTTAGCACCATGCCTAAACTTAGGAATGGTAAAGAAACTTTAGGAGAAGGAGAAGATTGGTTACAAGATACAACTAAAGACCCAAATGTCCTTCTTGGAGATTCAAATCCGGAAGGAGAAACTCTAGGTCAATCAGACGAAGACTTAGGTGAAGATAAGGAACAAGAAGGAAGTGTTAAAGAGGATGGATCCTCATCCCCTAGAGTAGCTCCAAATGGAACTATTGCCTTTGACAATACCGAGCATTTCAAGAAATTTCTCATGGATAACATTGATGACCTTAATGTGGCAATTCGCCTTGATAAAGGGCAAATTAGTAACACTCAAGCAGCCATGGAATATATTTGCAATATGCGCACTAATCCCTTGTCTTTCATTGATCAAGAAAGTGACAAGGTTGGGCCATCCAATACGGATATGGTCACTATGGCTCAAAACATGTCAAAACAACAGGTTACCCAACCTCCTAAGGAGCCTGTTATTCAACCTAAAATCACTCCCATACAAAAGAAACCTTCCTTCACTACTTTATTCCGCCAAACTATTGAGCAATATGCTTCAAGTAAACAAAAACCTAAAACAAAGCCAAATACAAACTTTCAACAATCCGGAATACAACATAATCCAACTTCAAAATTCCTCCATAATACTTTTCCTACCAATACTTTACACAACGGTAACATGGCATCTAATCTTCATGTTCCTCCATCATATGCCCATAACACTCATGTCAATGCCCTACCAAACCAATATGGGGGGCAAACTAGTAATCTGGAAGCCATGGTGAAACAATTGGCTTCACGTATGGACCAAATAGATCCCTACCGTCCCTCGTATAATTATCGAGAGATCTGTAGTCAACCTTTGGACCCCATAGTTGTAGCTCAACCATACCCTAAGCATTTTCCCATGCCCGTCCTGCCTATATATAAAGGAACCGAAGATCCCATAGAGCATCTTCGCATGTTTAGGATAGCATGTCACGACATATCGCATGACGACTTGCTATTACTAAAAATGTTCCCCAAAAGTTTAGGTGGAATGGCATTAGAGTGGTACTATCAATTGCCCACTCATTCTTTGAGAAACTTCGAAGAAACAGCGGAATCATTTGTCCATCAATTTAGTGCTTACATCGAGAGGCATGTAACTATTAAAGACCTATACAATTTAAAACAAGACAAGGATGAATGCTTTGCCGATTTCTTAGCTAGATGGAGGCAATTGACAGGAAAACTGCACTTTGTCCTGCCTTATAGGGAAATGTTGGACATTTTCATCAACAATTTACAAGAACAGATATCTTATGAGCTATCGACTGCTACTTTAACTACCTTCGATCAAGCTATAGATTTAGCTCGAAGAGTAGAAGATGCCCTCATTAGGAGAGGCCAACTTAGGAAGAAGGATGATGAGAAAACATCCAGAAATCAATATAAAAACAAACAAGTTGTCGGTGACGGAGTCATTGACAGTGAAACGTTGCTAATATCAATGCAACGAAGACAACAAAAAAATTCATATTGAAACCTCTTGACAAGCCTCCTCGAGAATTCACTAGATTAAACCAACCCTTATCAACTATTTTACCTCAATTACTCGAAAGAGGTTTGATCCAATTACCAGCTATCCAGGAACCTGACCCAACTATACCCGGATATAGAGCTGACTTGCATTGTGATTTCCATAGAGGACCTGGACATTCTACCAACGCTTGTAAAAGGTTAAAACATAAAATACAAGATTTGATTGACAATAATGAAATGGAAGTGCAAGCCTTCCAACCTAAACAAAACCCTCCTAATAATACTCAAAAGACCATTCCCCAAAATCAAAATCAAAATGCCAATCAAACTCTAGACATATTTCAACACCCTTTACCAAGACATGGTAAAGAGGTAGCCAATCAAATCGAACATCATAATGTTCCCCCTCCTACCCGATATGTAGGAACCATTAGCGGACAATTACCTATTCGGGATCCTCAAATATTTGACACGACCTTATCCCTGGTTACGACGAGGCCCTTACATAATTTTCAAACTTCGATTCTAGTGATATAGAATCGGATAGTGAAAGTGAACTAGACATTACTTCAAACCAATCGAATAGTTCTGAAAACGAATCGAGATCCTATTCAACCCGTCACGAGATGCTATGGTTCCAGGAAGAACCATTTCCTAGAAGAGTCACTACTCGACCTTCTTCCAATATATTCCTTTCTAATGAAGAAGCCATTAATGCTCAACCGAGACCGGTTCAACGTCTTCACTATAACATTGTAGGTACCATTGGAGTCGTTACTCGACAACAAGCTCAAAACTCTCAACAAGAACCAAATCAGAACGATGGATCAGCTCCATTCATTTTGAAAAATCCCAATAAAGGGAATCATGTTCCTATTGTTCCATCTAAACCCCCTTACAATATTAATGAGCAATTGTCCAATACTACGGCCAGAATTTCCCTCTTAGATTTATTAAGATCCTCTCCCACCCATAGGGATGAGTTGATGCTTACATTGAGCCAAATGATGGTACCTCAAAACATTCAACTTGAAGCTATGGCCAATACTATCATCACACGAGAGATTGATTGTATTGACTTTCGGGATAAAGATATCCCACAAAACGGTTTACATAAGGACAATCCTTTATACATTATTGCTTTAATTGGAGATGTAGCCGTCAAAAGAGTTTTGATTGATAATGGCTCATCTCTAAACATTTGCACCTTTGACTTCTACCAACGATTTGGCTTTAGAAGTGATGAAATGAAGAAAAACTGATATGATTATCAAAGCTTTTAATGACGAAACACAAGAAACGTGTGGAGTTATTACCCTCCCATTGCAAGTTGGCCCTAGAACCCTAGAAACAACCGTGTTTATTGTACATTGTCCGGCATCGTACAATATACTTTTGGGTCGCCCTTGGATCAACGCCATGCGAGCGGTCCCCTCAACTTTACACCAATGTGTTAAATTTGAGTTTAAAAATCAGTTGGTCACTATCCATGGTGACCCTAGACCCTTTGATATGTGTGCTTTGGCAGAACCCGTTGGAGTGCAATTTTGCCCTGCTCTGTCATCCACACATCCTAGTTCTTCTTTTTCATCCAAAACTGTGAAACATAAACCCATAACTTCACCTATTTCCCTTCCTTTAATTTCATCCTCCTATGTAGACCAACAACCCTCTAAACAAATCATTTTAGAACCTCAAAAAGATTTTAAATCTACAACCAATCCTTCAAGTTCTATCCCTATAAATTCAAAACCTATAGACACATCTATCATACCTTCCATAGCTAAAGACATAGGTAATAAGCCTTCTACATCTTATGCCCTTTTTGATGAACTCTTACCAGATTTATCTACAACCTTAATATCAGAAAAAATGAATGCTTTCATGCGAGATTCAAACCTTTTAAATGACTTACCGCCATCTCCTCGTACTTTGGGCCTCCCACAACCTATGGGAAGTACTTACCAAGTCGGGAGTTGTGCCTTCATTTATAAAGGATATGACTGAGGAAGAATCCCTCGGAATATCAAAACTCATCATGAAGGATATGCTCGGTGTTATTTTACCAATGATTATATTAAAGCTAAACCCATGATGCTTAAAATGGGATATGAAGGGAAAGGCTTGGGACCTTCCCAAAATGGCATGAAAGAACCTTTCGAGGTAGAACCGTGGCTTGTCAGCCTTGTGGTGTGGGCCTATTTCCTAGTAAGGGTCAACCCTTTCCTTTTGAGGATGATGATCATCTCATATGCTATCAAGATTATTTGGATAGGCATGTTGATTTGCCTATTAAAAATTAGTCGTTTTCATGCAACATGTTGTCCATAGCATACCCTGAAATGATTGCTGACCCCGATGAAGAATTGGAAGGAGATATCTTCCATGATGTCTCTGTTGAAGAGATGTTACACAATGGATTTTATTTTGATGGTTCTATACCAACTATAGCCCAACTTGAGGCCACTGATCCTCAGAATGAATTATCTAAATTAACCTTACAAGAATTACAAGAATTGGGTGTTTCACCCGCCCCACCTAACTTTGAAAGAGATCTACACATGGAGGTAGAAAACGTCATTAAAATTAATATTGGAACTGAGGATAATCCTCACATAATCAATATTGGATCAGAATTAAGCCAAGAAAAACAAGAACAATACATTGCATTCCTTAAAGAGTATGAAGATGTCTTCGCTTGGACATACGAAGATATGCCAGGTCTAGACCCTTACGTAGTCATGCATCATCTAGTGGTCCATCCGGATGCTAAACTTGTTAAACAAAAACTTAGAAAAATGCATCCCAAAGTGGCTCTGCTAGTCAAAGGGGAGTTAGAAAAACTCCTGAATGTTATCTTTATACAAGCTATTGATTATGTTGAATGGATCTCAAACGTAGTTCCAGTCACCAAGAAAGAAGCTACCAAAGTTAGGGTTTGCGAGAGCTTTAGAGATATTAATGTTGCATGCCCTAAAGATGACTTTCCTCTTCCAAACATGGACCAAATCATTGACTTCACTTTCGAAAGTGGGATGATGTCCTTAATGGATGGATTCTCCGGTTATAATCAGATCAGGATAGCTCCTGAAGACCAGGCTAAAACAGCCTTTATTACCCCCTGGGGTACCTTTTGTTGGAAAGTGATGCCATTTGGCTTAAAGAACGTCGGTGCAACTTATCAACGAGCTATGACCTACATTTTTCATGATATGATGCATGATATCCTACATGATTATGTGGATGATATTATAGCTCGCTCTATTATTGAAAATAATCATTTAGATGATTTAAGGAAAGTCTTTAATCGATTACGAGAATATCTCATTCGATTAAATCCAGCAAAATGCATATTCGAAGTTAAATCCGGCAAACTATTAGGGGTTTTAGTTTCTTTACGTGGTATTGAAATCGACCCTCTCAAGATTGCGGCCATCAACGATATGCCCGCACCTACTAATATATCTGAGTTACGAAGTTTACAAGGTAAGCTTCAAGCCATCCGATCGCTTCATCGATAAGCTGGCAGATAAAACCGGTCCCTTTCTTAAACTCCTTAAGAAGGATGTCCCCTTTAATTGGGATACAAAATGTAGAGAAGCTTTTGAACTTCTCAAACAATACCTCCTTAATCCACCTGTGCTTTCACCACCTAAATCTGATCGCCCATTTCTCCTCTATATTTCTGCTTTAGATTCTGCCTTAGGGGCTATGTTAGCTCAACTTGATGATGAAAAGCGAGAACGTGCTAATTATTATATTAGCCGAACCTTCATCAGTTATGAAACCCGCTACACAGCGTTGGAAAAACTATGTCTAGCAGTCGTGTTTGCTACGCAAAAATTACGACATTATATGCTTAGTCAAAAAACTTATGTCATTGCTAAATATGATCCCTTAAGGTATCTCATGAGTCGACCTTATTTATCGGGTCGCACAGCCAAGTGGGTTCTTGCTCTAAGCGAGTTCGATCTCACATTCATAGGACAGAAGTACTGTAAGGGTCAAATCATAGCGAGATCAATTAGTTGCTGCACCCTTAGAGTCTACCCATCCCCTCATCATCGAGTTTCCAGATGAATGCCTTCAATTAGAGGCAGACCATCATGAACAATGGTCCTTATACTTTGATGGAGCCCGATGCATGAGTGGGGCTGGTGCGGGTATTATTTTAATATCTCCGCAAAAACATCTTATTCCTCTGTCCTTCAAATTGACATTTGCTTGCACCAACAATACTGTTGAGTATGAAGCTCTAATCCTTGGATTACGAGCTGCCCTAGCGCTAAAAATTAAACACCTTTTAGTTTTTGGTGATTCCCAACTAGTTATAAACCAAATTAATGAAGTTTATCAAACCCGAGATGATAAATTGTGCCCATATAAGGCCTATGTTTTACAATTAATGTCTTTATTTGATCAAGTTACCTTGGAAGCCATTCCTCGAACTAGCAACCGTGCAGCTGATGCTATGGCCGCAGCTGCATCTCTCTTGCCCTTGGAGTTAGATGACGAATATGCCACTATCATTATTCGTCGACTCCAGGAACCCGCCTCAAATAAGTCATGCTTAGAGCCTTTGGATGTGTTTCTAATCAATGAAACAACTCCCGAGCCTTGGTATACAGACATATTTGATTTTCTTCAAAATGGGACTTTCCCTGCCAATTCTAATAGAAACCAGCGTCGGTTATTACGTCGACGAGCAAGTCGATTCGTAATAATTGGCAATACTTTATATAGGAGATCTTTTGAAGGTATCCTATTAAGATGTTTAAACTTAGAAGAGTCTAAATCAGCCTTGAGTGAAGCCCACGATGGATCTTGTGGAGGACACTTTAGTGGTAGTGTTATTGCTAAAAAGCTCCTTCGGATAGGATACTTTTGGCCTACCATGGAAACGGATGCACATGAGTATGTGCGCCATTGCGACAAGTGTCAAAAACATGCTGACCTTGTCCATGCGCCTGCACAAGAGCTGCAGGCTATTTCATCTCCATGGCCCTTTTCTAAATGGGGCTTGGATATTATTGGCAAAATCAATCTGTGTCATCTGATGGACACAAGTTCATCATAACCGCCACTGAGTATTTCACGAAGTGGGTCGAAGCTATGCCTTTAGCTTCCTGCATTGGCACACAAGTTTCTAAATTTATTTTTAATCAAATCATTTGCAAGTTCGGAATCCCTGCCAATCTCATCTCTGACAATGGAACTTGTTTCAAAAATAAAGATGTTAAAAAATTATGTCAAAAATATAAGATTCAACATCGTTGGTCCACTCCCTATTATCCTCAGGGTAATGGTCAAGGAGAAGCATCTAACAAAACCTTAATCAAAATTCTCAAAATATTGGTCAATAAAGCTGGCCGTGGTGGCACATTCAATTATATCCGGCCTTGTGGGCCTATCGAACTAGTGTTCGAACCCCCACTTGGAACTTCACCATTTGTTTTGGTGTATGGTCTTTGAAGCAGTTTTCCATTTGAATTGGAAGTTCCTTCTTTGGCTCTGCTACTTCAAGATACCGAAGTAGGAGATGAATATCGTCTTTGGCAGACTTAGTCGAGCTTGGAACTCCTAGATGAAAAACACATCAATGCTTTGGAGCATCTCCGTGCTTACCAAAACAAGCTTAAAAGATCATATGCTAAAAAAGTTCGTCGCTCCTTTGAGATCGGCGACCTTGTTTTAAAAGAAAATAAAAAAAATACAAATGCAACTAAGGACCTTAAAGGTAAATTCGAGCCCAATTGGCTTGGACCATACATTATTATTGCTAAATTTGAATCAGGAGCATACAAATTATCTACCTTAGATGGTAAAGAACTTAAAGAACCCATGAATATTTTGCATCTTAAACGTTACTATGCATAAATTTGGTCATCTTTCATCCTTGTATATAACTTGTTTTCAATATTTCTTTCAAATTTATAAAAATCCAAAAACATCAAAAATATTCATAATCATCCAAAATCTTCAAAACTATCTATTGCATTTATTTAAGGCACTTGTTAAATTTTTTCTGCTCAAAATCAAAAATAAAACCAAAAATCAAAATAATGATAAAAATATAATAACAGCTATATGCTTGAAACCAAATAAAATAAAGAAGAAAGAGAGAGTCCACATCCTCAAAAATTTTCTCAAAAGTGTTCATATATATTTTCTTACAATTATCGCGAGTTATATGTTTTAAATTATTTTTGGATAAATTAGCATTTATGTGGCATCCCTCACTTGCACACTCACAACAATAAATATCTTGATTTTATACGGCATGATTACTAATCTCTCTTATATCAAAGTTCACAAAATTCACTTAAATAAAGTTTGAGCATGGAGAATTGATCTTGTTATTTACTTAAACCAAGCACATCTTTTCACAATAAAATGATTATATTTGTAATTTCCATGTTTTGCTACATAGTAGAACTGATTTCTTGAGCGAAAAGTTTCCCCTGCTATCCTATCATGCACATGGTCTAGAATCTTTGAGAATTGGCAAAAGGACAAGCTCACCCCTACCCAGAATAAAAATCCCTTGCTCTACAGCTAATCCGAGCAAGTATCCCTAGCAAAAAGAAAAAAAGAGAAGAAAAGTTCAAGAAAGAAAAAAAGAGAAAAGAAAAATGTTATTTCAGCAATGTTCCAAGCATTATCAAGCAAAAGAAATACAAACAGAAAAATAAGCAAAGTTCAAAAGAAAGCAAGAAAGCAATAAAATCCCTTTCCCTACCCTTTGAAAAGAAAAGAAGGGTTGATGAGCTTGAATCCCTGGAATTCTCAATTATTCGAAAACTGTGAGGTAAGCCCCATAACAGGTGGTTTGTGCCCAACACTGCTTGGCCTTGGGTAACTCCTAGCGTGGTGATATGTACTGTCACATTAGCGACCTTCTTTTGTACGAGACCTATGTCTGCTTATGGATTAGCTAGCTCTTGATAATCCGACCTACATAGTAGCCTAGTATGGTTATATGCATCTACATCATGGTTAATGAACACTTATTTGGTTTCTTCAAATCACTTGTATCATATTATCTTGCTCAAAGCTGGTAAATGAACAATGCAATTGCACACACATTTGTATTTGAGAGATTTTGTGTATCATTATGATAAATCAAGATTGGAAATGAACTCACATATGCACATGGGATTCCTTATAAATCTAACTTTTGTCTTCAAAATAATTTGAAATATTATTTTTGCAACTTGTTTGGAATAAATCAAGTACAGTTGTTTACCATAAAGACAACTATATAATACAAAAATCAAAAATTTCTTTCAAAATATACAATCAAAAACATAAACATATATATCTGGTTGACTTTCGCGACGATGGTATAGTTTCAAAACCAAAATTGGAATTTTTATGCCTAGCGCAAGTCCTCCTTTTCATATTTTCTGTTCATCAAAAATCAATCAGGCAATAAAACTATTTTTTGGATTTTCGCGATGATGGTATAAGTCTATACCTACATATTCTATGCCTAGCGCAAACCATTGTAACAATTTTATTCCCCATTTATTAAAAATCATGAAAACCATATGACTTAATTCATTATTTTACACAAATTATGCTTTTCAAAAGCAAACACATTTTCATTATTTCATGTCATTATGTCAACCTTTTGCAATGATGGTATAATTCCTAAAGAATTATCCAAAAATTTATCACACTTAGGAATTTATGCCTAGCAAAAAATCATTTGAACATCATTTCATGCACAAATATTTTTATGAAAATCTGAAAACAAACCATCATCATCATCATCATTTGCACCATTGCACCAAAGTCTTAAGACAGTTTCTTAAGCACTCTTTTACTTTTTAACAATATTTCTATAAATGGGACTAGCTTGACGACCGAGTGAGCAGCGACTCCATGAAATGGTCTATAATAGCGACAATGTCCTTTGAAATTATTGTTAGAAGTCTCTTTTATTTTTACATTTCATTACAACAAATCAATTTGTTACATCAGATTATTTCATTTAAAATATCACCGCATGACATTCAAATTATATCTCCAACGACATAATTACATCCAATCATCACATCAATCAAACATTAAAAGCCTCATAAACATACACAAGACACAAGTCATATGATCAAAAATATCTCATCTATATATATCACAAATATATGTACATCATCAAAACTGGATTGGTATGCCACAATCTGAACCTCGGCATACTCAATCCTCTATCAACAAAAACAAATATAATACAAATACAGTGTCCAGCCCTCTAGCCTCGAGAGCCCCTCGAGCTCTCTACCTCATCTCCTCCCCTGCCCTGAGGTGGACGAGGTGGCCCCATCACAGTCTGTGTAGTCCTCGTCCTCGATCGGGACGTGGTCCTCGATGACCCGATTCTGATCGGATCTACGATGTTAGGCGGCGAGGGGTAGTCTATCCGCCTCGGCACCAGCTTGGAAGTATAGTGTCTAGTAAAATGTCGGCTTGGGCGATAGCCCGTGTCCAACTCCCCGAGCTCGCCCCTCCGCCCCGTGCCCTGAGGCATGCAATCTCATCCCGCAGTTGTGACACCTCAGCCCGGTGTTGTGCGGCCGCATCCTGTAGCGTCTACACCTAGGCCTACAGATGATCTCTCTCCACCCGAGAGTAGCCATCTCACTACTCTCTCTTGTGTCCACACCCTTGCCCTTATCGGGCGATGGTGGCCTCTATGGAGATGGGGGTCTCGCCTCCCTCCTCTCCCTCTCTCTCTGTCATGGCCGCTCCTGTGCCTGTGGCCTCCTCGCCTCTCTCCCACCGTGACCCTGGGCTGCCTCCATCGCCGCCTGGCGTCGCCTCCCTATCCGATGCACAATCGCGTGGATCGGACCCTATGCCCTCGTCATCCGAGGAGGGCGGATGCCTACGTACCAGGCATCGTAGCCATCGGCTACTCCTACGTCGTCCCCATCCACTGGCTGGATGGGGGCATCATCTGTGTCCTGGCTCCAAAACCGTTGCATGTCTGGAGCCCCGCTAACTGTAGTGTTATCCCGGACAGTCCGGGAAAACTCGTAATCTCTGAGGGATGGGATCCCCTACTGTAGACCGAACTACCTCAAAACTCGGTCATACCTATGGAGCTCCACCTCTCCCCTCTCCATCCTCAGCCAGCAAACTCGCCTAACGTGAGCTAACTCCTGTCCATCCTCTGGCCACCCTGGATGCTCCCTCCATGGCCTCCAGGTGATCTGGTCTAGGACTAAGTCATCTAGTAGCCTCCGGGACATCGACAGGTCGATCCGTCGTTGTGCCCCTCTCCGGAGCCACCAGTAGAAGACTCGGGGCCTCTCCCCATCAACCCCTGTCAGAGGAAGCCCTATCGGCCTCCGCATCGCAATGTGCTCCCAGCACCAAACCTGTAGTAGCGATGTCATGACCAGACATCGGCCGCCCTTGTACACGACCCCATATAGGATCCTGTACAATCGGCATAGAACAAAATTGCCCCATGAGAACCTGTACCCGTGGTCCCGCATATCGTAGATCACATCTGCGAGCATCCACGGCACCCTGCACCCGCTCCGGTGGCAGGCCAGAAGTCCACCAACTACTCCAGCTAGAACCCGTGTGAGTGTAGATGCCCCAGGCATCCGCGTAGTGCCTCGATGTTAACTCTGCCCTTCTCTAGGGCGAAGCTCGGGTCACCGCACAGTCGTCCCATAGCGCGGCCCTGATTGGCCGTAGGTGTAATCAGCCGTCCTTGTATGGGGATTCTCAGAATCCTCCATACATCCTCCAAAGTGGGAGCCATCTCCCCTGTAGGTAGCCAGAAACATGAAGAGCCCGGATACCACCTCTCTGCTAGGGCCGTCAGTAGCCCCATGTCCGTAGAAACTTGTGGCATCTCTGCCACATGCAGTAAGCCGGCCTGTGCCAGCTGATCCCGCTCTGCCTGTGTGAGAGCGGCCAAGTCATCTCTCAACCCACCGTATTTCCACTCCCTGCTCTTTAGTAATCCTCTCTGCAAACATAAACAACATAAACAACAAGCAATCATTAATCAATAATTCAAGTAATCAATAATGCAAGTTAAAAATTTAATCTTGTGCAATTGATGATATCGCCCACTATTGGACGATATCGTCCCAAATTTGAGCATAATCGTCTCCGATTTCGCAGTTCGAAATCGTCCCTAATTTGACGAAATCGTCCCCCTTTCGACGATTTCCCCTCGGCAAATTGTCGAAATTGAGACGATTTCGTCGAAATCGGAGACGATTTCGTCCCGACGACGTCGACGGCCCAAAAACGGCCGCGATGCTCAAAATTCATCTAAAATCTACCTAAAAAGCATGTAAAATTAAATTAGAGCATTCTAGAACAGTCTGGACTCTTACCCGTAGACCGCGTCGGACCTCTGTCGATACGTGCGTCGTCTCCACCATTTTTGCTTCAGAGCTCCAAAACTCAGAAAATGAACAGTAAAAATGAATTAGGGTTTTACCC
Source organism: Wollemia nobilis (assembly GCA_028583015.1). Lineage (NCBI taxonomy): Eukaryota > Viridiplantae > Streptophyta > Pinopsida > Araucariales > Araucariaceae > Wollemia > Wollemia nobilis. The sequence goes on along the minus strand of JAQPPZ010005290.1, from coordinate 1,600 downwards.
TATTTTTCTTAATTTTATTCAAAAATATTTTTTTGCTTTTTCGCGTTTTTACCTCAAACGTTCGATTTGGGTAAAAACACGGAGGGGCACCATAGTAAGCTGTCGTACGATTCGACCAAGAATCGTCGCCTAAAAATGGGAATAATTTTTGCTTTCTCGTAGATCGAGAAGAACTCATCTTTAACGCATTTTCTTCGGAAAATTCGCTAAAGAGGGGGCAAAATGTAGCACCCTAAAATTGGCGCGATAAAATTGCAATAATTACATTCACCTTAGTAAATAATTTAAAATTCAAATTTAACCTCCCAAACCGCCCGTTAACCGTCGAGAAATCCGTTTCCCCCTTTTTCGTGCCATTTTTAGAGGTTGTTTTGACCGTTTGACGATATCGTCGCCGATCAGACGATATCGCCCCAGATTTGACGATTTCGATCCGGACTAGGACGTCCGGACGATCTTGTCGCAAAGCTGATTTTGCAAAGTTGGAATCTGTTCCAACGGGTCTCCAATCTAGGCAGAAGCGTGTCTGCGCCGTTGGGACCCTCCCCCCATTGGAGATCTCCCAAATTGGGATGATCTCCAACCTCCTAACTACTCCCCTAAGCCTATTTAGTCTCTAGGATTTTCCCTTCCCAACCCCTGGCTGAAAATTATCTGCAAGTTAACTCCATTCACGTTAAAACATCCCTATTTTCCATTTGCACTGGTCCCATACCAATTTTATTGCAGGTACATCACTATTTTTCAGTCGGAGCCAGCACCTATCGTCGTCGACGAACCTGTTCAGATCGGAGGCGAACCTGTCGAATTCGAGGCGATTTCGTACTGATGCGAGACGATCTCGACTGCAGTCCGTATTAAGGCAATCAGTGCCTGAAGTTTGCATTTCTCAACCTTTTCTCTGTCATTTTATTCTGCAAATTAAATAGTCTATTCAGTGTTTTATGTCATTTTGCATTTGGAGTTCACCCATTTCGATTAAGTGCATAATTAAATCCTAATTATTATCTAATTAGCACGATTCATTTATGTCTCTGTGTTTAAGTTTCAGTTTGATAACATTGCTGCCATTTTATATCATTTCCCTCTGTTAGCACTTGTAGTACCTTTTGTATTTTGCATCTATTTTCGGTTTTGCAGGTCTCGACGAATTCGTCTGATGAATTCGTCAGATCTCAGACGATCTTGTTTGATTGCAGACGATTATGTCGAATCTCAGACGATCCAGACTGCTTCAACATCCAGAATCTTCTTCGGAAATCTGGATCAGGTATTCCTCATTTGTATTATGTAATCTCTCTATTTTTCTGTCTTTAAATTTATTTTTTGTATTCATTGAACTTGCATTTTCATATAGAGTAATCTAGATACATTCGGCCAAACCTAGGATATGAATGCTTAAGGTTAAAAACGAACACATTTAAACACATTCCAAAACCTAGGCGTGGAAGCTGCCGTTAAATGTTTCCTGGTGAACCCACCATCCATCGAAAAATCATCAAAATACACCTCCCTTGAGAGGCGGGACCTTCGCAAAGTCCTCTCAGTCCGAGGTACCGCGACATCCTTTTCCCATCCTCCTTTCGGGCGCGGATCCAAT